>JAPYYZ010009510.1:0-10494 GCA_030522705.1 Eretmocerus eremicus
ATGACACTCCTGTAGATTTCGTGTCAGAGGCCAAAAATTTGGGAATATGGTTGACATCTGACTTGGACTGGGGAAAACAAGTATCGCATATATGCCAACCAGTATTTGGTTCCCTCCGCCAACTGCGCCCTCATCAGCATGCCCCATTCCATTCTATACGCAAATCCTTGGTCCAAACATTGATTCTCCCATTTTTTTATTATGCCTGCCTAGTTGACCATGATCTGACTGACGAGCAAAATACCCGCTTGCAGCGCGCTCAGAATGCATGTACTCGCTCTGCATTTGGCAATGTACCCTGGCGTGACCACATAACTCCCTACCGGATAAAGCTAGGATGGCTCTCAGTCAAAGCCCGGAGGGAATATTTTCTGGCTAGTCTGATGTTCCAAATCCTGAAATACCGTAATCCACTGTACCTAATTAGGAATATAATTGAGATCTGTAATACCACTCTACATAGATCAGAGAGATTATTGACTGGAGACTCACTCATTCCTAAATATCGAACTACGTCTCTAAGGAATGTCTTTTGCGTGACTGGCTCATATTACTGGAACTCTCTGCCCCGCAGTATGACTTCTCTCCCTCGTAACTCGACATCAATGGAAAATTTCAAATCGGTACTATTAAGGTACATCACTAGTCTTGATCTCACCCTTGAACAACAATAAACGTGCATAGAGCATATCACATATCACTCAAAATTTTCTGGAGTAGCTGGAATCATGGTTTCAGAGTGATTGTAACGGTACCTATCTGCTAGTTTTCCAGAGGCTATACCTCCTCAAGTTATCAAAAGTTATTGCGTGTTGAACATATCTCATGTTAATCCATTTTATCTTGAGAAATTGTATGCTGCTCATCTCAATGGTATTTCATGTTATTACTACTATGTTAACGTGATTTTGGTACTAAATCATATATATTTGTACCCATTTTATCTATCTTGTTATTGTACCCCATGGGACCCATTGTCCCCGGGCAATGAATCAATTTCAATCAACCAATCAATCTCTCCCTCTCTCTCTCTCTTTCTCTTTCTCTCTCTCTCTCTCTCTCTCTCTCTCTCTCTCTCTCTCTCTCTCTCTCTCTCTCTCTCTCTCTCTCTCTCTCTCTCTCTCTCTCTCTCTCTCTCTCTCTCTCTCTCTCTCTCTCTCTCTCTCTCTCTCTCTCTCTCTCTCTCTCTATCTCTCTCTCTCTCTCTCTCTCTCTCTCTCTCCGTGAGTACCAACCTCGGGCTTTCTCGCCCGCTCCTCATGTGAAGAACACGTACTGCCACAATACTGCCCCTGGGCGTATCTTCCCCAGCTCCTTGCACGCCCCTCATTGCAAGTCGTCATGCAGTGAATGAGATCACAGCTGCAGGATACGACTTGGTTTACCACCTCAGCCTGGAGATCGGCCGCAATTAGTGAGGTTAGTTTCACAAGGTGCACGCGGCAGTAAGGAGGGGCCATTATTAGAACAACTGGCGTGTCCGTACCACTACACCCACACATTCCTCCTCTGCAGGTATGAACACCACATGCACCTTCTGTGGGGTAACATCATCTCGCCCCCCGCAGCGGTGTCCAAAGTGCGAACAGCCTCGTCACTCCAAATGCGCAGGTGGGAAAGTGGACGGACACATCGCTCCGTACAATAGATGTCGGAAAGACTCAAGCAGCAGTGAGAGAGAGAAGGACAAGAGCACAGAGACACCCGCATCTTCATCTTATCGTAACCCACAGCAGACGAGCAGCACAGGCAAGTCGTCGGCTACAATGTCAGCCGCCTCTCCCCGCCCGCCCGGAAGCATCACCGCCAAGTCGTCTGCTGAGCCGAGAGCTGGCAACGTCATCGTTCCCGCCAAGCGCTCCGCAGGCTCGTCTGCTAGCGCCGCTGACCCTCGCCACTCAAATGATGCGCAGGCGCGGAACGGCCCGCGTAAGGCAGGACCAGCGCCACCTACCTTCAGAGCAGCGAAGCCATGAGTGGCGGGGAATTTGAAAGGCAGCAAAGCAGTGCGGCCTCCAACAACATCGTCACCTACAGCTCTGCGGGAGGCGCGACCAACTATCGTCTCCCAATTACAATCCACACCATCCTCGGAATGCACAGCTGGTGCCACGAAGCGTGACAGTGTTGACACACCAGTCTGGCGAGCAGATGCAGCATCGTCGACGCCAGCAGTTCCTCAACACGAGTGGGAACTTATAGCGCAGAGCACTTTGGACCTCTTTTTTCAACAAAATAATTTGCTCCTCTAACAGCTAGAAGACATCATGACTTTCTTGAGCTGACGTGACGCTGTGATTTTTTCTCCACCTCCCACGCCAGCAGTGAGCGAGATGAATGATCGACTGTTGGCGCGCGTGTTGTCTCTTGGAAAAATTCTAGAGAAGCAAAGCTCCCAGCTGGAGGAGCTGCGCTTGGATCGTCAGATGTTGCTGGAGCAAAATCCCACCTTGAGAAGTCAGTTTACTGAGTTGAATGGATTAATCACGGGTAACCAAAGTGCTCTGCACAATAAGGCTAAGACTGACGCTATAAATAACTCCTGTGATACCCGGCGTCCCCAGCAATGCGCGTGTCCATTTTTATCACCTAAACCGAGTACGTCTGAACACTCGCGTGTTAGGGAGCGGGACACTGGACTCAGTGGTAGCAGTTCTGAGTGCTGCCAATTGATTATGAATGGGGCATTGATGAGGGACTCTGTCGCCTCGGCGGAAGAGATGAGCGATATTTCTTTTGCAGTACTCAAAACTATTCTTCCTTCGCTGGAGAGGGAAGATATCACTGATGTCCGTAATCTGCGCCCTATCTGGGGGGGGGGGGGGCACCTCCGGTAAACGCCGGGGTTTTGCAAGAATCCTCAACCGTTACCGACTCACGCGCATTGCCCACGTGCGTAATTCAATTTTCCGACAGCCGCCTAGTCCGGAAGGTGATTCGGGCCAAGTTCTCCATCAAGTAGGATTATTTCACAGCCCACGATATCGTTTCCACTTCGCTTGACCCAGTCACGGAAGCCCAAATGCCAGATCGGAGAATATTCATCAACAAGATGCTGTCCCGTGAGAGATATAGGAAATATTCACGCTTGAGATCACTTGCACGGGGTTTAGGTTTCAAATACGTCTGGCATCAAAGTGGACGTTCCTGGGTCAAGCGGAGTAGTAACCATCGAGCGCATGTGTTCGAGTCTCTTGCTGATCTCCATGCCATTCACATGGCGAAACGAACGGTCCTGAGTCAGCCTTCTGAGCCCACGAGTACTGCTCAGAATATTTCCATCATGCCGGCACAGGGCGCAGACTCGACAGGAGCATCGACAAAGACGCCTTGACTAGGTAAGGCCGCCGGAGAGTCACAAGAGAGTAGTAGTTCTTCCAAAGCGGGGTTTCTATATATTCACTCACTCCGAGATGGAATCGAGCAACTTCGCGAGCTGGTCATTCAAGATTCCTCCTCACATCTATTTGGGGTGGCTAAGTCGCGGCTAGATGAGTTCGTAGATGACAGTCTCGTTCAGAATCCAGGATTTTCACTGCTTCGGCAAGATCGTAACAAGCGTGGTGGTGGGGTTGCCCTGTATGTACGTAATGATTTCAAAGTAAGGAAATTAGCTCCGTCTGACACGTCCGGCATAGGAAAACCTGGTGGACCCGAACTTCTTTTTTGTAGCGTACAGCAGGGTGGCTCTCCCCCAATATTAGCACCGGTCATTTATAGACCTGCTGCTATCGCCATGCAGAAGGATGATGGGCTATTCGACTCATTACGCCGACTGTGTGGCGATTCCAGTCATAAAGTAGTAATCGGAGATCTAAATGCAGACTGGTTTGATACAGCTCAACCTGACACCAAGACCATGACTGCACTGACGGAAGGACTGTCCTTACAAATTGTGCAGCATGGCGCGACTCACCAACACAACCCCAATGTGTTTCACTCATGGATTGATCATATTTATACAGATGAGAATGACACCATGACTAATTCTCACAACAGGTTACTGCGCCAGTTTCGGCGAGCACTCGGTCATTGATGTCGAGATCAACGTATTCATCCCTGCTCCGCTGAAAAAATCCTCTACGTATAGGGACTTTTGCGATCTTCCACCGAAGCAGCTGAATGACCGCTTGCTATGCTACGACTGGACAGCCCTGGATGATGTTGGAACCGGTTTGGGAGACGCTTGAAACTGTCTCAATGGAAATTTCAGAACTGTTTTGGAAGAATGAGCGCCTGAGAGAACGGTTCGACCCCGTAAAGCAGATGCTCCTTGGATTGGTCCCAAGTTGAAAGCGCTCATGAAGAAGCGAGATGCGGCACGTAGGCACTGGGACGAAACCAACGCAATCAGTGCCGGTGTCGCGAGCTCCAAAATAAGTACTTTCAACTCAGTGAAGAGGTCGACGTGCGCTTAGAGCAGGAGCGTCATTCTCTCCTCCAAAGCCATTTTTCAGACGCTTTCGACCAAAATAAGAACATATGAAGGGAATGCGCAACCTCGGTCTCTTGCCCAAAAGGGAAGAGGAGGAACTCCATGGTTTCGATCCGGACGAACTGAACGCTCACTTCGCGGGGGTTCCCGTCTCGCCTCACGAGAATATTGAAGAGGCAATGGACGAAATCAATGAGGCCTCAGAGGAGGGTTTCAAGTCCAAGCCTACGGATTTTCACGAAGTCCTCCTTGCTATGCAACATTTCTCCTCGCAGGCCCGTGGAGCAGAGGGGATCCCCCGGGATGTGGTCGCGAAAGCACTCCCGGCCTTGTGTGATCATATTGTACATATTCTCAACTCCTCTTTCGCTCACGGCATTTTCAGGGAACTTGGAAGCAAGCACAGCTGATTGCATTGGAAGAGGGCGCAGCACCATCAGGGATCTCGGACTTTCGTCTCATTGCGCTGCTGTGCTTTCTGTCCAAGGTTCTGGAAGAAATTGCTCATGACCAAATCACGGAGCATTTCAAGGGTGGTATTCCAATAGATCGCTTCCAGACTGGTTTCAAGCAACATCACAGAACCCAGACAGCGCTGCTTAAGCTCACAGACGACATTCGTGTAGGCATAGACAGGAAGAAGATCACGCGGCTATTCTTTTTCGATTCCAGCACGGCATTTGACACGATTCCACCATCAAGACTATTGAGTAAAATTAGTGAACTGGGCTCCTCGAATTCGGCGCTCCTGTGGATCAAGACATATCTACAAGGTCGCACCCAGAGAGTTACTTCAGGGAATGGCAGTTCTGAATGGCTCACTACCAATCTGGGTGTTCCACAGGGTTCCGTTCTCGGGCCCCTACTCTTCAGTTCATACGTCAATGACTTGCCCGGGTTGCTGGATGGAAAGTCAGTTAATCATCTTCCTCACGCGGATGACCTCCTAATTTATCTGCAGGTGGATAAGGAGAGAAACAACGAGGGAATCGCTCGATTGAGAGAGATACGTCGACTTGTTGCTGTGTGGGCCGAGAGCTCTGGCCTGCGTCTCAACGCTTGCCAGGCCAAGGCAATCTCTTTTAATTCCGAGAGGAACGTAAGAGACCTGCAAACATGGACTTGCCAGGGGTTGAGATACAGGACGGGGTATCCGTGCCATTCAGTGATGTGGTCGTTAGTCTTGGTGTGACATTGCACAACGAACTGGCGTAGAGACCGCATATCAGTCAAGTCACTAAGAAAGTCAACAAAGCCCTCTACTTTTTTTGGTTCATTAGGGCGTGCACTACCGAGACTCTCCAAATTCGACTAGTCGTGACCCTTAGTCCAACTCCACGCAGACTACTGCGCGGTCGTGTACCTTTACGCCACTGGCGAACTGAGGACGCGGGTACAGCGACTGAGCAATTGATGTGTGGGATACATTTCTGATGTGAGGAGAGACGAGCACATCACCCCGCTCAGAGAGCGCTTGGGTTGGTTGCAAACTGATTCGCTGAGAATGTATTCCGTAGCCCTCTGGATGTACAAAATCGTGCATATCAAAAAGCCTGGCTACCTGGCTGCAATGTTCCCCAGGTACCAATCTGAGCGCCCCCAGCGGGGTGATGTTAGAGGGCAAGAACTCAAAGTTCCGAAAATGAGAGCTGACCATGGAATGAACTCTTCCCAGAGTCAATGCTCTCGTTTTTGGAACCTCCTCCCTCTCGGCATCAGGCGAGCAATCACTATTTCGTCTTTTAAAGAGGCCGTAAACTAATTCTCATTGACACAACCTTCCCAAGAGATTGATGGGGCACCGGACATTTTTCCAGGTCGTCAGGGCATTTTTTTTGGATATGTGATTCGCAAGTGACCCTCTGTCACTGTTCAACTGTGATAATCAATTTGAGCCCTTACACTTGTTCCTATCTTTCCATCTCGTGTTTTCATCTTCCGTTTTCATCCTCAGATACGTAGAATGACTAGTCACATTTGTAATAACTGCTAGATCCTTGACCAAATGATTTTGACCATGCAATATGCATATCTATGTATCTGAATGACTGATTTAATTTTTGCCATGGTGCAAATAAAAGGATATCTTTTTTTTTTCTCTCTTAATGGTGGCCACTAAGGTTAATCTGCTCGCAGACGTTGTGACGGGTTGCGCCTCTGGGTTCGCACAGAGCACGGCACCTCCCAAACCTCCCCTCTACTCGGGGTAACATCCACCATGTCATAATCAACCCATCCTGGAACCGCCTTCGCATTACTTCAAGGTGGGAGGAGCGTCACGCGCTACGGAAGCGTGTCTATCTGGGTCTTCAGCTCTCCTTTTTTTTTCTCCAGGTCGTCCGGTGTTGATCACTCTCCAGGTCGTCGATGTTAGCTATGCAGCGCCTCTCGCCTGGCGCTGCAATGCCCGTTCGCGCTCTTCTTTTCAGATGGTCGCCGCCCCAATGAAGTCGGTGATCCTAACCCACAACGCTTTATTGCGGAGCATGGTTGGCACAAGGTTCTCAGGTTTCAGCTGAGCCCCGAGCCAATCAATCAGCTTGGCTCTCTCTGTACTCTTGTCCTCGCACTGGAAGAGTGCGTGTTCCGCGTCGTCCAAGTTGGCCCCACACATCTGGTGGACCAAAGATTCCCTCTTCTGGAACCGCTCCAGGTACTCCCCGAAGCAGCCATGCCCGCTTCTCGCCTGCGTCAGTCAATAGTCCAACTCTCCATGGGGACGATCGATCCACCTGGCTATGTTGGGGATCAGTCGGCTCGTCCAGCGACCTTTGGTTGACCTTCCCCTCTCCTTCTGCCATCTCTCCACTGTCTCCGCCCGTTCGACCTCTCGGATGAGGGCCTTCCGGGTCGGCCTTAATTCTACACCGTCGTTCTTGACGGCTTCTTGCCGCTCCCATATTCGCCCTCTCTCAGCAACTAGCAGGCGAATCGGTGGCGTACCTGCTCATACGCTTGCTGCGTCATAGGACACGGCGCAGTAGGCGCTGATCGTCCGAAGCGCGAGACGCCGCTGGACTGAGCCTAGCTCCCCATCGATCACGGCCTCGCTTGCTATTTGACCCTAGATGGCCGCACCGTAGAGCATGACTGAGTAGCTCACGGTGCTGAGTAGAGCTTCGCTGTTCATCTTTGGCCCCCGAATGTTTGACATGAGCCACTGGAGAGCGTTGCCTACTCTTGCTGCCTTCAGCGCAGCCTCTCTTAGCTAGGCCTTGTAGCTCCACTCGTCGTCGAACCACACCCCCAGGTACTTGAGTTCCCTCTTCGAAGGGATCTTGTGCCCGTTGATGGTGGACACGGGCATTTGGAAGCGTTTCCTTTTTGTAACTAGCATTCCTTCGCATTTGTGTTTGGCCAGCTCGAGGTGGTTATCGGGGAACCATTGGCCAACGCGGTAGAGTGCCTCGTTGCCTATACACTCGACTTCCCACGCGGTTTCAACGACAACAACTAATGCTGCGTCGTCCGCAAACCCAACCAGTTCCGCCCCGTCCGGGAGGTTCAGAGCGAGGAAGTCGTCGTACTGGGTGTTCCATTCGAATGGGCCAGAGACAGAGCCCTGGGCTATGCCCGCGGACAGCTCCAGCTCAATGCACCCTTCGTCGGTGTCGCAGATGAGCACACGATCACGCAGTCCATCGCTGACGACCGCCAGCGAGCAGGGTGGTACTCTCCCATCTAGGGACTTGTAGATCCGCTCCCAGCTCGCCGTGATGAATGCGTTCTTCACATCCAATGCAATGATGGCACAAAACCCTCCTCCTGGTTGGGGTGCCATCTTCATTGCAGATTGCACTCTTTCTTGCACGCACTTGATCGCGTGAAGTGCGCTGCCCCCCTTTCGGGAGCCAAACGGCATCGAAGACATCCACCCGCTGCACTCATACTCCTCCTCCAGTCGGTTGAGGATCATGCGATCGTATATCTCCCCCAGGTTGTCTAGCATGTTGAGTGGCCGGTTCGACGAGGGCTCTTTCGGGTCGCCGCCCTTGCCTTTTGGGATGAGCACTAGTTTCTGGCGTTCCCACGTTCTCGGGAAGACTCCTGCTAGGAGGCATTTGTTGAACACCTTCAACAGGAGGCTAGGCCGTAACCTAGTTACAATCTTCAGAGCCTCGTTGGGAATCCCATCGAGTCCCGGGGCCGTGCCGTTCGCGTGTCTTTTCGCGGCAAGCCTGAGCTCTCCAGATGAGAGGACATCTATCGGTCTATCTCTCACTCTCTCTCTCTCTCTCTCTCTCTCTCTCTCTCTCTCTCTCTCTCTCTCTCTCTCTCTCTCTCTCTCTCTCTCCCCCGCCCTCTCTCTCTCTCTCTCTCTCTCTCTCTCTCTCTCTCTCTCTCTCTCTCTCGCCGGCTTACGAGAAGCGGAATTCGTCTGCTTCGCGACGCCAGATGACGATCGTTTGGGCAATTTTTCACTGACCTGGAGGCGACGCGTACACATCACCTCAGCTCCTGATGTTTGAGAGCACTTGACATGGTCTAGTTGTTCACAGACGGTGCACACCTTGCTGCCTGTGCGGAGAATCTTTTCGCAGATGGAGCAATTGTTGTCGCTCATCATGCAGTGGTAGGCAGAAGCAGAAGTAAGATGTCACGACGCAAGTAGCAGACGACCCCCGAGCATGCGCAATGATCTACGTTTCGGCGCCAAGCACTGTCAACTAGCGGATGTTGTCGAGTTTGCAGAATTAGGATTATTCCTTCCAGGCTCGTGCAGGAGTCATGCAGTAATGCTCCAAAGGTTTGAGCCTGCGAAAGGATACCCAATCTGCAGGAAAGTGCCACTCGGGACGACGTTTTGTGGATCAGTAAAACATTCAAACACGGAGCGATGTTGGATAGGTGTTGACGTACTCACCGCGAGAGAGAGAGAGAGAGAGTATCTGACACAATTCCACGAGAGAGAGAGAGAGAGAGAGAGAGAGAGAGAGAGAGAGAGAGAGAGAGAGAGAGAGAGAGAGAGAGAGAGAGAGAGAGAGAGAGAGAGAGAGAGCATAGTCCTTTATTCGTCCGAAGACGAAATTCAAAAATACATAAATGTGATCACGCCGAACATCGACGACACATTGGTTTGAATTCATATAGATTCATACATAGTCTTTGCTGATTTGGTCAAGGACCTTACGCTTATCACAATATGTGACTAGTCAACATTTGGTATGAATACATACGTCAAGATTTGGTCAATAATATATCTATCACAGTTGTGACTAGTCAATGGACGTTATATTACACAAAATGAACTACACTAAGACATACTAGGGCTCAAAGAGGAAAGAAAGACAAGAATATCACAGTTCGAGGGATATCAGTCACGTGACTAAGAGTCACTCAAAAATTCCAATGGAATTCAGAAAAGCCCTTAGAGATTGAGAGAATACCCGGCGTCCGCATCAATCCTTTGTGAGGGCAGCGTCCTCACTAGAAGTCTCTCACTACCGCCTTCAATTGTGAGAGTTTTAGCAGCTGCCGGAAGCCTAGAGGGAGAGAATACCTAAGACGAGCGCATTGACTCTGGGAAGATCTTCGTCCATAGTCAAGTCGAATACTTGGAATTTTGAGTCCTGATCTTCTGCATCACCCCGCTGAGGGCGTTCGAAGTGGTGCCTGGTGAACATTGCAGCTAAATAACCAGGCTCTTTCGAGTGAACTATCTCGTACATTAGAAGAGCTGCAAAGTACATCCTCCGGAAATCAGTACGTAACCACCCCAAGCGCTCCCGGAACGGAACAATGTGCTCGTCTCTCCCAACACCAGAAATATATCTCACACATGAATTGCTGAGTTGCTGTACCCGCGTCATCACTTCGTCAGTGGCGTCAAGGTACACGACCGCGCAGTAGTCCAGGTGGGGTTGGACTGAGGTCTCGACGAGTCGGATTCGGAGAGTCTCGGGAGTACAGGCTCTTATTAACCGCAAGCTATAGAGAGCCTTATTGACTTTCTTTGTAATTTGATAAATATGCGGTTTCCACGTCAATTCTCTGTCCAATGTCACACCGAGACTCACGACCGTGTCACTGAATGGGACGAATACCCCATCCTGTATCTC
>JAPYYZ010009513.1:0-12971 GCA_030522705.1 Eretmocerus eremicus
TAATGTCATTTACGGGAGTCGGCCGCGAGCAAACACTTTTTCATGCCTCTGGTCCTCGACTTTACTTATCTAAGATTGTTTGCATCAATTCAAAATTTTCGCATTTTCAACAATGTTATGAGCTTTGAATGAAAAACGACTCGCTCTCACTGATGAGCGAATTTTTCCCTAATTTTCAGTCTGCGCCAAATTTTCATAGACCCTCCCAGTCTCGATTTACTTTTTTATTTTAAATCATGGATATCAATTGTGCAATAACATATTTCGAAAAAATTCCACCGCGATTGCTTCAAAGAATCCCTCATGTATTTGCTGAGTTATTTTCAAGTCATCGGTGTGAGTTTTGGCTCTTTGGCAAGCTTTCAAACTTAGCCCCGTAAAAAAAGGAGGAGAAACCCGCGTTTTTCATCAAACTATCTGGTACAGTTCAATTATTCACGACTCGATTTTGACCCCACATGTCTCAATCACTAGTCTTAAAACCCCTCTTGATGATCCCGTGACTCGCATTCCTCTACGATTTTTCCTCTCCACAGGGATACGAGTCAAAGTCAGAGGTCTATCATTTTGTCGCCGATAGTAGAGCCTCATTCCACGAGGTCCCATGCAGGTCCCAGGAGGTCCTGGGAGGTCCAATGATGGTACCATGGGTTTCTTATGGCTTCCATGAGATCCCACGTTGTCTTATGAGATCCCTCGACACCCAGAACCATACCACGAGGTCCCATGAGATCCCAGTGGGATCCCACGAAATTATTTTCAGCAGAGATGATGCACGTGCATGGTGCACGTACATTATGCACGTAAAATACGTTTTTCATACACGTGTTCCCTTGAATGAGGAGGATGCAGGTCAGCAGTTATACTTATATTACGGGAGGAATACGGAGGGGAATTTCCAACACAAGTGAGTCTGCAGAATTGAATTCGTTTGAATGAACGCATGTGGAGAGGGAATAGGAGTTTGTGATCGTCTGTGCATGAATGAGCAACTTACCCAATTGTCATTGACATTCAATTGACTATAGCAATTCACGAAACATCTTTCGATTTTGAGGAGCAGGATATCTTTCAAATCCCAGACAGGCCCCAAAGCGACGGACTAACCAAACTTCAAGCATTTTCAGGAGGAGAAGGATAATCCCCAGAGCCCGGACAGGTCTCAAACCCGGCAAAATATCGAAATTTCGAGCTGGAGGGAGAGAGATTTACTCTCAAATCGCAGACGGGCAACAAACCCGCAAACTCACAAACTCTCGTGCTGAAAACATCATCTCTGCTCCCCAGACGGTTAACAAACCCGCGAACACACGAACCCTTGAGCTGGAAATTCTGACAGGAGGGGGGGGGGGATAGTCCGCAAATCCCAGGCAGGCAATGAACCCGCTAGCACACAAACCCTCGAGCTCGAAATTTTGGTGGTGGGGATATGATTCCCAATTCCCAGACAAGTAACCATTCCGCAAACTCAAAACCCTTCAACTGGAAATTTGGACGGGTGCAATATGATCCCCAAACCTGGGCATGTATATAACTAACCCGCAAACACACGAAACCTCGGGCTGGAAATTTCGATGGAAGGAATATGATTCCCAAATCCCAGACAGCTAACCGACCCGCAAACACTATAACTCTCGAGCTGAACATTCTGACGGAGGCAATATTATCCACAAGTCCCTGACAGACAACTAATCCGCTAGCACACAAACCCTCGAGCTCGAATCGAATATATTTACTTTGATCGGCCTTTGCGAGTCGAAGTATATCAGCTAATTTGCTGATTTTTTTTCGTCATAGATCGAGCTGGATCACACCAACCCAACCTATGCGAGGTATAGATGATTCAGATGAATATATTTTATTTAAAATCAACGCGAGTGATGAAACCAATACCCGATCGTATCGACTAAGTATGAAATCAATTCGATATTCGAGCTCGGAATTTTGACGGAATGAATACAATTCCCCAATCCCAGACAGGCAATAATCAGCAAACTTACAAACCCTCGAGCTGGAAATTCTGATGGAGAGGGAGAAATAATCCCCAAATCCCAGACAGAAAACAAACCCGCAAATTCACAAACTTTCGAGCTGGGATTTTGACGGAGTGAATATTATTCCCAAACCCCAGACGTGACCGAAACCCGCAAACGATCGAATCCTTCAGCTGGGAATTTTGACGAGACGTCATATGATTCCGAATTCCCAGGTGGGACCCCAGCCCGTAAACTATGGAAGCCTCAAAATTGAATGAGAGCAAAGTCGAACAAAGAGGAACCCTCAAATCACAGACGAGTCCCAAACCCACGAATTGACGAACTCTCCTATTGGAAATTTTTGCGATAAGGGGAATAATCTGCGCCGAAATGCCCTGTTCGAGGACTCTCGAATTCGTTTCATGTTGCTTGTTTGAGATTGAAGATTAATTTTCTCTGCCGAATTCCCCAGCCTGAGGGTCTATTATGACTCCGTGGGTGTGTTGCCTGTCTGGGATCTGGGGATAATATCTCCACCGTCCTGATTTCCGGCTCTAGGGGTTATGTGTTTGCGGGTTTGTTACTGGTCTCGAAATTGGGTATACTATTCCCTCCGCCGGAATACCCAGCTCGAGGATTTGTGCGTTCGCGGGGTTATCGCCTGTCTGGGATTTGGGAATAATATTCCTTCCGTCAAAGTTTCGAGCTCGAGGGGTTGTGTGTTTGCGGATCTGTTGCCTGTCTGCAATCTGAGAATAATTCTCTCTTCCTTCAGCTCAAAATTTGTGATTTTGCGGGTTTGGGACCTGTCTGGGCTTCGGGGATTATGCTCCTCCCCCTCGAAATGTATAGCTCAAAGATTGGCTATCCCGTTGCTCTGGGGCCTGTCTGAGATTTGGATAATATCCTGTTCGTCAGAATCAGAGAATATTTTGTGATTTCCTATAGTCGATCACTGTCCATGTGAAAAGCATAAATCGCTCATTTGTGCACAGACAATCACAAACTACTATTCCCTATCCACATGCGTTGATTTCAACGAATCCAATTCTGCAGACCTATTCATGTTGAAAATCCCACTATTCCTTCCATCGTATAAATATAAGTGCGAACCTCCATTCCCTCCTTCTAGAGAAACACGTAAATGGAATACGTATCGTACGTGCATACTGTACGTGCAATATGCACGTGCACTGTGCACGTGCACATTTTCGTCCGAGACCGTGTTCGAGATAACTTTTGGAATGAATTGAGGTACTCCTTGATGTATCGAGATGCTTAAGAGTTAGGAACTTGCGGAGTTTTGATTTTTGACAAGGAGAAATTTTACATTTTTGAAGAATCAATTCTTTGGTCTGTTAATTGAAGCTCGAATAAGTCGACTCCATTCCATTGAAACGGAACGCACCTTGGGTCACTTTGGGAGTCTTGAAATTCATGCAAGTGCGTTGGAAAATATCGAGGTGCGCTCGAGTCAGAGCTCGGAAAACTCGATTGTTGATGAAGTGGAACTTCGCGCTTCTGATAAATGAAAACTGTCTCACAAAACTGGAATAGGTCGGCTCTACTCCATTGGAATAACACTCATTTCACATCGTTTTGAAGAATTTGGGCTGAGCTCTGAAATCCATGCAGGTAACTTGGAGAATATTGAGGTGCGCCAGAGTTAGAGGCTCGAAAAATCCCGATTCTTGACAGAGAAAGATTCCACGTTTTGAAAGAATCAGTTCTCTGACAAACGGTGAGAATTGTTCATTCTACAATCCTTATTCAAAGAAAAGTTTGCACTTCACACCCCTTTTGTACAACATCGTCCTCTCCTAACTTTCTGATGAAAATAGAAGAACATTTGATGCAGAAGTATCGATCATCTTTTGCTTGAAAAACATTAATCGAGTATCATATCATTCCATCGATAGTTGAGGCAGAAAATTCGTCATCATTATTCTACACCTCGGTGTTTTTACATATGACCACGATATGCTATTCATGAATGTGATGCCCGAATCCACACAAGTGCGCGGTGAAATAGATCCCCTTGGAATCGATGTGATATCTTGACAACCATCGTCAAATCTTTGAATTCGATTTTTCGAATAACAATTCATAGGTCCTTAGCATATTACATCTGGCGGAAGTGATGTTGATTGCACGAGTCTCATGAGATCCCCGTTACTCTTTAGATCTGAGAATATTTCAGAAATTGAAAAAAAAAAAATTTCGAATTTCTCGATAATATTGGTCATCAAGCGATCAGAATAAAAGTTTGACACCTCTCAATGCATCAAATTCTTGCAATCATTGAGCATCTTCGTGAGTCAGTTATGTGAGGCATGAGACATTCATCAGAATCAACAGTCAATCAACAGAGATTAGCTGTCTCCTCAGGCTTACAAAGTGAATTTTGACAACCATGACGTCATTCTGCATACGTTTCTCAATCCTGACTGTCAGTCCTATTTCAGTCGTATGAGTACACATGATGCTTTGGTTTCCTGATGGACGAATATGGTATCTCACCATGCAAGGACGTTTTACGTGGATTGGGTGGTACCTCCGAAGCGAACACGAGTAAGATAGATAAAATGAGTTTAATAATGAGAGAGGTAATTGTTAGAGAGAGAGTCGAGTGTGTGACTCTTCTGGTTGGTTCAAGCGGTCTGTCCGAGGCGTGAGGCGACGTCGACGACGTAGCCTCGCGACGCGGGCGAAACGCTCCCGCATCGTCATGGTACGGAGGAGGTGGTCGCGGGAGCGCGTGCCTTCTACGTGACATATCGTGCATGGTCGGGGACTCGCATCACCTGATGCGATTGACCTATATTCTTGGCCTTGTTCTTGTGTGTCGCCCGCAGCAGCAAGCACGCATGTGTGCGTGTGTGTTTTTTTCTCTTTTTGAATGAGCAATAGTGTCAATCTCCGTGCTCGTATACATCTTATTTATAGACTCTCTCTCGATTATAATCGTTTAAGAATATTCATTGGTTTTTCCTACATCCATTCGATCTTATGATTCTCACATGATTAATAGTGAATAATAATTTCTCATGTTATTACAAAAAATATAACAATATTGAAATTGGCAAATTGATAGTTATAAACATCCGATCGATAAGTTTTTAACAATTATTGTGATTGCAATATCTCGAGATTCTATATCTCGAATATTTTCCCGAAAATATTCATTTCACGTGAATTATTTCATGAGGAGATGAATTGTTACTAATAATGATAATATCAATAATTATGAAAATGACAATTATAATAATAACATCATCAGTTGTACAATGATCATCGCGTACACCATGTCAGATTTCTATCTTGAGAATGAACGGTACTGCTACGTTATATGCACAGCTCAGGGTCTCCTCCAGCTCTCTCTCTCTCTCATACCTATAAATAATACTATTGTATCTCGGTGAGCTGCTGATGGCTATTTCCAGGCTTTCTCTCCTTTCAGAGATGAAGATCATTTCGGTTTGATCTCTAAACGTCAAACTTATCACGACGTCATTGGAAGATGATGGAATCTTGAACGCGACACGATACGTTCGGTCCGAATAATTTTCGACATCCCTCACCTAATTTTTCCAAAATTCCCAATTCTTCGGGAAATTTTGATGACATGACTGTGAAGTGCTCAAATTGACCTTCAATTTAAGCTGTCAAACGTTGATATCGGATCGAAATTGGCTGAGATGTCGGCAGTATGGCCATTACAAGTCTTCAAGTACATGACATTGCATTTTTCTGGGAATCTTTCGTTTTTCCAGATCTCTGAAATTTATTTCCGCGTCGGTCGCTTTTGTATAATGTAGTAGATCTCTAGAGAAAGGTATCTACAAGGTTTAATGATGAAATCCGGAAAATCGGCCGAGCTCTTTTCGGTGGCTCCTTTGATTTTGTTTTTCCGAGTGAAAAAAAATTTTAAAGTTGGTACGCCTTAATTCCCGAAATCTCTCAATTCTTGGATCAGATGTCATTGATCATTGTTGAACAAAGGGTATATCACACTAATAAACTATTTAGGATAGTCTAATACGCATTCATGAGCGGCAATTCGCATTAGAAGTCCAGGATTCTACTTTTCACTCTATATCGCCTATGTTGGAATTTTCCACATTTTCTCGACTTCTAAAAATATTTTCTACTGGAATTGGACTTTTTTAACTATAATGGCTTCCAAGGGCGAATCAATATGTATTTGTGTAATGAGTCACACTCGAAAATTTTGAATTGTTCCCGAGAAAATGAACCTGACGCACCCGGTTGGATTTCGCTATCGAAAAGGTGCTTACCACCTGTGCCATGAATTTCGACTTAATATTTGTCAAAATGATGGAATTAACTATTGGTATGAGTGACTGAATAAACACTGTACAATAATAAACACTTACAGACATAGTTTCATCAAAATTCGCTCTGCAAATAGTGATTAAAGGGTCCCAAATTTGATTATGCGGCTTTTCGTAAGCGAAAAATTTCAACAGCTCGGATCGGAATTTTGGGTATAGTAGGCTCAAAATCTCTGCTCAATATCATTCATTTCTCTAGTCTCGTCTTTGATCGAAGAATCCACTTGTTCCATAGGTCTGATTTTTCAAAAATGGAAATTTAATGAGGAAAATCGAAGAGGCATTTTTTTGATCAAATTTACCGTATTTTCGACCTTTGTCGCTCTGTTACTTGATAATTTTGACTCAACTCATATCGTTCTGTGGAACTACATGTGATCTTATGTGTCATGTTGTTAGATGAATGTTTGTCACACCGATTCCCGCTATTTTGCGTATTTGGGTGGGCAGAAATGCGTCCCAACGCAAAACACGTGTAATTTTTGATCGATTCGCCGATTTTGAAATAGCTCCGGATCAAAACGTCCGATCGAGCTGGAATTTCGAGGGTATGTTTCCCTTATCATAATCATGGATTCTATGTGGCGTTTCCTGGAAAATTTGGGGAATTCAAGAAATTTTTTCAGACGGACTCGTGGGTCGACCGTGAAACAACCTTCTTGATGGATTCGCTATGTTTGGGTCTACACTTTCTCGTTTTTACGCGATTCCGGGCGTGTACCCGTGATTCGTGATGTATCGCGGCTTGAAGAAGAATATTCTCAACTTGCCGACTACAAGATGAGATGAGGTATTATGTTTGAGCTTATACTCTGTATAAGGAGGGGCGGACATTCCAGAGTCACTGACTGGACCCGAGATTTACTCTGGTTGTCGAGGATGACGACGACGGTTCTCTTCGGTGCCCATCCGGCTATACTTAGAGTAAGAACGTCGTCGTTCTCTCTTCTAATTCTGAATCGCAAAATGATGTATAGCATAGCATGAGCTGATCGGATTCGTGGTTAGTATTTGCGTGTTCTGTATGTTGTGTAGTGAGTTATGTAGTGTGACGTAGTAAATGGATCTACCCGTCCAAACTATTCATTATTTCGGACCCCGGCCGCCAAAATCGCAAGTCTCGCGCGCGAGCGGCAAGACGCCTTGTATTTTCTGCGACAGCTTCCTCGTTCACGGCCAACCTACCTCAAATACCTGAAAAAGCAAAAAGGGAGGGGGAGGGGAAAATGCACAAAATGACACTCACAAGATCTATAACATTAACAAATCCGGCCTATATTCTTCGACGTTCCTTTTGCGCGGTGATACAGCAGATTCTACGAATGGGAGAGGATCACGCGACAATATCTTCCAACAATGATCGACAAGATCTTACTCGCGACAATAATTCACGCGTTCACTCACGGCCACGCACATTATCCAGCCGCACGCCGGCCAGCTCGACCAACGACCAGGAGACTCTGCTCTGAAATCACAACGGCCAAAATGGCCGCTGAACGACGCTCACGGCCCACGCGGCGCGACACGGAGCCAAAATGGCCAACCGACCGACTCAGCTCACGCCGAGCAACCGGTGCTCGCCGCACGTGTGAGTCGCAGGGGACCGACGTTGTCCCTGGACTCCTCGGCCAACCTGACCCGGCACGGCATTGACGACCACGATTTGATCCTAATCAGCGTACGTCTCCTCGGAGACGTCTCGGCCCGCGATACTAACTCCACGCAATATCTGCAGGGTCTCTCGGCTGTCACGCGCACTGATTTCCACGGCCTTCCCCGTGGCGTGGCAGAGACTCCGGGACTCGACTGTGCCTCGGACAAATTTGGGCAACGCGCGCGCACAGCAGCCCCAGGAATCCGTTCGGCCAGGGCTCGACGACGCCCGAATACGACGCGCGAGGCTCTCCGAGGGGGATCCGCAACGAGAGAGAAATTCAATAATAGCAGGCCCACTCACCGTTCGACATCTCCTTCCTGGCGATCCTCGGATAGATTATTATGGCTCTTCTCCGCCTCAGCAATTTGGGCACGAGCAAAAGGAGCGGGTCAACACGTATGCACTCGACTGGCTTCAAACTAAGAGTGGCAAAGTGCCCGGCCTTCGTCTTCAGCCCGCATCAATTCCTTCTCCTGGTCAGCTCGCCCTGATTGGCCGTCCGCAATCCGGAAGTCTAATTACAAATCTAGGGATTCTACTGCGCGCCAAGCTTGATTGTGCGCGAGGCGAGAGCGAGAGACACGTAAGAGAATCGAGAAAATCGCAGCGAGATGTCTGCTGCTTGGGAATACGGCCCTGCTGTGAAATTTCCCTCTACTTGACCGTCGCCTCCACCAGAACACGCTCTCGTCCCCTCTCCCGCACGTTTCTCGGCCTCGCTGCGCATGGAGGCGCCTCCTTGCCCCCACCTTACAGCTTCAGCTATATGCATCTCACGGCCGGCATCACTGCACGGCCAGGATATACCTATGTATGCTCTGCCCTGGTTGCGGTATACCTATATATACGTCTGCACGGCCAAAATGCACGCCTATATGCGCTGACACGGCCAAGGGATCCCTATATATACGTTTGCACGGCCAAAAAGTACGCCTATATGCGCTAACACGGCCGAGGTATACCTATATACACGTTTGCACGGCCAAAATGCACGCCCATATGCGCCAACACGGCCGAGTTATACCTATATATACTCATCATAGCCTTCGAGGCTCTCGGCCAACATGTATATGCATATATGAGCATGTATATACATGTGTTAGCATGCGTCGGCTGCCCATAACTCGTCCAGCAACCGCTGTCCAGGTGTTGGGCAAGATTTCCGGTTCTCCAGGTGGCCGTGGTCCAGTCCGCCTGTAGATTGCCGGACTGGCCATGGCGCAGCGCTGCCTCTGACCGATACACCCGTGTCGTGGCGATCCACTTCTCTGCTGCGCCTACCCGTGGGGGCGCGTGGCTGTGTCCACGCGCGGGTTCACCTGGTGGCCCTGGCGTAGGCGCTCGCCCGCTTTTCTCGGCCTCCCGGCCGCTGCGCCTCCGCCGCCGGATCAGCACTTTGGGAAAAGTAATGTACGTGAATAGCTTGTCTTGAGGCGTGCTGGTCCAGGCGGTGGCGAGAGATCTCTAGGCTGTGATGGTTCCACCGCCGCAGTAGTGTTTCTCCATGCGATCGAATTTCATACGTTCACAGAGGCCGTGGGCAGTGCACGGGAGTAGCTGCCCTGCAAATATGGCATGGGCCATATTAGCTACGTGCGATACCGCACCTTCACCCGGGTGGCGAGATTGGTCGCGCGCCGGGATCTTCAGCCAGATCCCGGCTATCGCCTAGCGAGCCACCCAGTAAGTGATTTCATTATCTCCGCATTCGTGTCTTATCTTTTCAATATAATCCGCTGTGGGATTCTTTTGAGGAGATCTGTATCTTCGTCTCGATGGGGGCTTCGCGCTACCCCATCGAATTCCTCGGTACTCCAAAACTCCAAAGTGGTGGCGCCTTCTTGATACCCCGTTGTGGGCATGTCCGCGTCCCGATTTCCTGCCACTATTCTGGTTACGCGAGTAACTTTTTCAAACAATCTAAATGTTCCCAGGGAAAATTTCTTTCCCCTCAAACGAACCTCCCGTGTTCCGCAGATTGGCGCGCGTGACTATGTCACGCCAGGATTAATCGGAAACTTTCGAAGTATCGTTAGGGCCCTCGCCTTGCTGTGAGCTTTGCTGTGCGTGAAAACTATTGAGTTCGATGGCTGCTGTACCGTCGTACGCGTCACTCGCTCATGCAATATCGTGAGTTACTATTTTCGTTCGTTACCGGAAATTTTCCATCCTTCCATTCAATTTTCTTTCTCCCATCCTCCTTTCTTCAGAGACGGGTTGTCGTGATCCTTCCCTCCACGACTGCGCTCCTGCCAAGGGATCATTGGCAGTCTCTAAAAAGAGTTCGGCCAGCAAATATTGTCGTACACTTGTGCCTCACCCGTTGGAGTGTGCAACATAGGCCTGTGCACTGCCAGGCCTGCGACAACTTCCAATACCTTTTCATTTAGCGCGTTGGACTGAAATTGCAACACCTCTTTGAGGTGGTCTACCATGGGAAATGAATTTCAATAGAAGGAATGTTTAAAAGAAACGAAAAAAGAGGGAATTCGTAATGTATGAATGAATTTTCATTTGGGTTATTGAGTGAGGTGTACTGTGTATGTTCCTCTCCTCTCTCCTTCTTTAAGTCATGCTAACTTTGAAATGAAATCTTCTCGGTTCTAGGAGTTCTCTAAGGGATTTCTTTTTTGAATATGACGGATTTTGATATAGAATTTCCGCATTCCTATAGATTTTGGAATAGACTTTTTGAAGTAAATGTAAGCTCTCCACACGGATTGATCCGTTTTGGGATTTTTCTAGTCAACCCTTTGACATATATTCAAGCTTTTTGGAATGGTATTCATCCATTTTGGAATCGTACTACTGAAATTTTGACATATAAAAATACTTTTTGAAATTTATCCATTCTGAGATCATACTCATGGAATTTCAACATCCATAAATACTTTTTGAAATAAATTTCGTCTATTTTGGGATCATATGATTGGAATTTTGAACATATATAGATACTTTTAGATTGGAATTAAACCATTTTGGGAATCTCCTATCGAGATTTTTGACTCATATGAGAGATTCTAGAATGGAATTCATCCATTTTGGAATCATTCTAACGAAATCTCGAACATACATGGATACTTTTGGATTGGAATTTAACCATTCTTGGAATTTTCTTTTGAGATTTTTGACATATATGGAAGATTCTAGAATGGAATTCATCCATTTTGGAATCATTCTAACAAAATTTTGAACATATTTAATATATTCTTCACCACACGGGGACAGAACTACATGGTTTCCTCCCACTCCGCCGAGCGGAACCCACACGTACTTTCTCTCCCTCGTAGTGAGGAGTATAATACGCTTCCAGGAAGTGAAGAGAATCACCCCCTCTCGGGTTCTTATCCCTCTTAGCTTCGCCTCGAGCGATAATATCCACCCGAGAGGGACTAACCCTCTTCCACTCCCTAGGTGCGTAATGTACTATTGAAATGGAATTTGCCTCTTGTAAAAAATTTTGAATATAACTTTGCGATCTGTATGAAGCTTTCAAATGGGATTTGTCCATTTTTGGAAGTTCTCTCACGGGGTTTCGACGCATCAATAGGATTTTCAAACTGGAACTCATCCAAATACCGCCGCTGATCTTCGCTGGCGAGCTGCTGGTGCTGACGACAAGGATGATGCTGCTTCTGATGATGATAGGGGATGATGATGTGAGCAGTACTACTCGCGGTGGTGGTGAGTCGCGTTGCTATTTCCGTCCTATTGTCTACTATCGCGCGTGCTCATCCGTCGTTCATGATGATCTGACGGCAAGTATGGCGTGCGCCGCTGGTTGTTCTCACCTATGCACTCTTGCGACGGCGCACAGTGGGAGATTTGCATTTTTCTTGTGTCAAAAGTTAGCAACTACAGTCCTAGACGTGCTATCGATATGATCCAAAATGGATATGACAGCTCAAGTCTTGCAAAATATGAGAAAACCCATGCGGTTTCCAAGAATGACTCTCCATTGTCCAGGAAAATGGATGAAATCTGGAAAACGGGTGTAATATACATTCTACAAAGAGATACGGGGAGTTGGTGAGTCTGAGTCATCTCTGATTCATTCAAATGATCATCGAATAGAGGTCCTAATACCAACGTGATACTTTCATCGGTTTTTGACGCTTTCCCGGTCCGGAAAAGTATCGGAAAACTCGAAAAACCTCCCTCGTGGGTGATTTGAAAAATTTTGAGTTCCACCTTGGAACAAGTCTTACTGACCAACTGATGGTGAGTGATCAATCAGTCATCCCCCCTCCCCCCCCCTCCCTCCATCTCTCTCCTCCACCCTCAAATACTCGCTCGATTTCTGTGATGGAACATGCCATAGATCGATCGGGGATGGTCCAATGTTCCAATTGATCGATTCGGAGTATTAGACCATTCTTCGTCAACTGCACGAATGCAAAACTGATCCTCGGACAATTTGGTGAGCTTCTTGGAGATTTATGATACATTTAATGGCTAGAAAAATGCGTCAACAGTCGGAGAAATTCGAAAGTGAAGTTTCTAAGGAATTGAGGTTTTTGTTCGAAAAATCGTAGCATCTGCTGATGATTTGCTAGAATCGTCTCGACTCCCGTTTCTTCCTCCTCAACCGACCCCCCTCCCTCACTCCATCCTCTCAGTAACCCTCAGATATCTGTAGGATTGGGTCATGGTACATGGATGAGTCGGAATAATCTTACAGCTTCTCCAAAACTAAATCTTCAGCCTTTCCATTTGAACATTTGGTTATAAGTCATATCTTGTCATGGTAGCAAGCTTCCGACGAGTAGTAGACTAATGAGGAATGTGTTCAAACGCCCGCTAGTCGCAATTCCATAGTTATGTGCAATAGCATAGACATGAGAATACCACAGGCCTGGAGCGCAACGCAGAACATCGCAGACTTCGCGACGCCTTCTCACGCTGCGCGCCCAGATCAATCTAGAAGCTTCGAGTCACCGATGTGCAAGCATAGACACGGAAACATCGCAGGCTCGAACCACG
>JAPYYZ010009520.1:0-20405 GCA_030522705.1 Eretmocerus eremicus
TTTGGATCAAAAGAGGAGAGACATGCCCTAGATTTGGGTATGTAGAACAGCCTCTCTCTTTTATTTTGATCCAAATCTCTAAGGGGTTTGAGAATTATGAGAAATGCTTTCATGCAGAGCGCTCTTGCACGGCTCCGACATGGCCTTAATGAAATAGTTGACATGAATGGGTTTAAATATTAGCAATTTAGATAATAATTGAAAATGTGATGCTCACAGCAATCGCCTCCCCCGCTTCATTCCTCTATCATTATCAAATTATCTTCGACACCTCTTATTTGTCTATTGTTTCAGTGCAGCTCGATTTGTAGAGACATAGCCAGTAATTATATACTAACAATAAGAAAGCTAATCAACTTGTTGCCTTATTGAGAGATGATGAGCGATTAAGGAATGAAAGAGCAAGAGCCCTTAAAGCAAAAGAAAAGATCGCTCAAACTGCCAGTGGTTTCGGAAGCGATGGCGCGGATGCTGCATCACCAGTGAGCAGCGATGTAAGTCTAAAAATTCTCTCTCAAATTCTCTTTTGAGCAATCATTAAGTTGCATTTTCATTCCATAATATTATGAGACATTTGATGCGTATACAAGAAATCCAAAAAAATCGGAAAGAATGATAATTTTTCACTTGGCTACGCCCTTCAACGATGATCTGTGATGCCTTGCAGGGTTTGTCGTAAGAATCATTTAATTAATCCTCGTCTCAAATCTGCCCTGCATCTTCGTACCCGTAGTATTATCTTTAGTGTCATCTTGAACTAACGTTTGATCTTATACTTTCTATGCTCAATACGTAGGGGGAATATCGGTATTCATAACTCGCGGGACTCTCAATCAAATTGAATGTTAAATTGGCCTCTGCGAATCAAGCAAAAGTATATCAGCTAATTTGGTGACTTCGTCATTGAATCGAGTAGAACCACTCCGACTCGACTTATGCTTTGATTTTCTACCGCTTTTGACCCACCTCTCCGTTTTGATGTAAACCCGCCGTGATCCATATCTTATAGACGTTCGGACGATTTGCAAACCATTTACAAGGCGATTAAAATTTATCGAATACAATCTTGCACTTTCTTTTCAACAAATTCTGAGCCACGCCTTTAACTAGGAGAGATTTGCTGAAACTGAAAGGACAGTCTCCTCTTAGCTTCGAAAAATGATATCCAAAGCTGTAGAGTCGAATGCCCAAATTGTTTTTTAGGCACAACCCCAATTGTTATTGCTACCGATGTAGGCTTACGTTAATAAGTGATGTCGATAGATATAATTGCAATACTATTGTTCTGTGCCATATCTCATGATGTATTAATTTTCGCGGCTTTGGATTTCATCTACTGGCACCAGACCGAAACTATTTCCGCAGTTTCAGATAAACCCTTAATCCGAACTCCTGACACTCTTGTGTTCAGTTGAATCCAGGCAAGGAATGGGATTTCTTCATTAGACTTTCCTTCGTAGAAAGTTTTTCCAGCTTTTCTCACATGGAAACGTTTGCGCTTTTTCCGAAAGTGTTTATTTCAGTCTGATTTTTGGGGCAGCTCATATATCTCTTGTAAATCAAAAAGGTCCTTTTTTTCTTGTGACGGGCAAACTAATTGAACATTACAAACCAGACTCAATCAATAGTGAATATACATATCATTTCCTAAAAAATAACCACTTGTAGAACCATCAGCAAACCTTGTAGATAGGAAGTAAAAAAAGTGGAAGAATTTGTATGCGATGTAAATTTTTGCGGATATATTGAGCACTTTGACATACTAATGAAGATTGAGTTTGCTAGAAGTCAATTTTTAGCAACAATTATCACGAGCCGTTTATAGATTTGAAATCTAAAGATAAAAATTTCTCCGCGTGTGGATATCACCGCGGGCGCATACCGATTCCAAGTCACTCACTTTGACTAAAAAGTTTCAAATCGCTATATATATATATACAATTAATCCCGCGTACTCCAATGGTACTCGAGCGGTTCTGAAGTTTCAGGCTGGCCCGTACCTTGTTTTATTAATTGAATTATCAAGTAATGGGAGTCGAAATGTCACTTGCGATGGCCTGTCATATGTTCATTCTTCAAAAGACTCTTTTTTTACGTGGTTTGGGATGTTGAGTATGCTTTTATTCCAATATATGTTTGCCAGAGCACTACAGAGGACCTGTTAATTTTCGTTGGCTTCGTAGGCTAAAAGGCGTAGATGGGGGTTTGCTCGAATGCGATCTGATTTTTGTGTTAATTACTCAGGCAAGCCGCAAAAATGCATCAAATAATATTTCGCATACTTGCGGAATACACTTGCTACACGAATTGTAACAGCTTTTAAGAGCCATAAATGTAAATCCCTGGTAATGACATCCCATCAGGCGCAAAACTCGCAAGTTGTCACGATCATACCCATGAGTAAAGAGCGACCGGTTGTTGTAAGGATGACAACTCAAAGAACCGCTGTAAATTCATTAGTGGAGGAACCGTTCTTCCCTTCAGAAAGAGACGTGGATCAATTTCACAAAATTTTAAATGGAAGAGTCCAGTAAGTAATTCAAATTGAAAGCATTCATTTGATCCACAAAGGACGATTCGAAGCGGTTTTGGGTCAGGTCACCATTCAGGTTACCAAGAGGGTAAATTGATCTCTTCCGCGCATAACGTACTTTTATTTTCTATACTTTTTTACTTTAGTCGGTATAATAATTTCTTACAAAAATGAGCCACCTTGGATCAAAATTGTGACAAGACAAAGGAGACTGTAAGCTTTTCAGTAACGCATTGTAAATTTCATCTTGCGAAACATTTTAACGAGGCAAGTGATAAAATTGAAGGCTCGTATCTTTCTTATGGGTTTCGCAAAAAAACTACGCGAGTCGTTCAACCCGGGTGCTCGATGTATATTTGTGGTCAGGAGCAACTTTTCATCGATAAAATCATCGCCAAAGCTCTTCAATAAATTGTTCTGTATTGGCGCTATAGAGTCAACATAGCTCTTGCATTACGATATTGGTTCGTTAAGGTGGTTCACGCGGTAAGAGAAAGACAGATAGCTGAATGTAAGACGCCGAAGAGTATTTTAGAACTTGAATATCTCTTGAGTGAAACCACCCATCTAGATGAAACCTAATATGAATGCTCTCAAGGCTATGAACTTAAGGAATAATGCATCTTTCAAATTTTTGCTCCGTTTATTTATTGATGCGATTATTGTAAAATGAGACATCTCCAAGACCAGATCGACGATCTTCACGCAATTTCACACAGATTCTCCTCTTATAATGAGCTATCAGTACGAATTTTTTCAGACTTTTCTATTGTTCTGTTTTTTTTTATACTTAAGGCAAAGACCTAAATCCCTATCTTCCCCGTGTAAATTGTTAAAATTTGGAGGACTAATATCTCGGAATCTAGGTTGACGATCCTCCTGAAATTTTGATATGTTCTTCAAACCCATAAAATCTTTCAGTATGCAAAATTTCAGCGATTTCTATTGTTAGGAAAAATACCGCCTAAACCACCTTCATGACGTTTGCGGTATTCAAGATCCTTTCCAAAGACTTACTTACTTGGTAGGCCTGATTCATACGTTTCTTTATTCAATTACATCAGTCTTAATCAAATGTTGTAGTTTCAAGAATGGGAGCCTTCTCATCTGTCAGAAACATCATCATCTTCATCGAAACGTGAGTATATTTTCTGCATCTTCTGGAGATTTCTCGATAGATATACTTCATCGACGTTCAAGAAAGAATTCATTCATGCATCAATACATGTATCATCTCTGCGTTTCTGTTACTGCAAAGTATTTTTAAACTCAACAGTTGGCATTGCCTAACAACTACTATGTATATGAATCATAATCAAGGAAATCAAAAAGAAACATCTCACGTGATACATTTCGCATTTTCTTCAGCTGAATTAGAAGCTGCTAGACCTCAGACGGTCGGCGAAGAGGAACTCCAACTACAGCTTGCCTTAGCGATGTCGAGAGAAGAGGCTGAGCAAGAAGAGCAGAGGAGACGAAGTGATGATGTTAGATTGCAATTGGCTCTTAGCCAAAGCCAGCAAGATTTCAAGTTAGTACAAAATCCATATCCATATTATTTCTTTAGCTGATAAATACTTACTTCAAACATTGTCACTGACAAGAAGTTATGATTTTATTCGCCCCGAGCGCTATTTATCTCGGTCAATACCATGAATTTTCTTGGGGATTCCCTCAAAATTGATTCAAAGCTGAAGATCGCTATTTATGGATCCTAATGTTCCATTCTCAGATCGCCACAAGAAAAACCAAGCCACATGCTTGATTTACTTGATGTTAGTTTGGGAGAAGCCAGTGGAACAAGTTCCCAAGTTGATCCTTGGGGAGTGCCAATAGCACCTCCTCCTCCACGGCCCCAGGTATGGTGAATTTTTTATTATTCTGCATTCGTATCTCACTCATTTTAAAGAAAATCTTGAAGTTCACTTGCTTAACACCAAATGAATTTAGGAGATGGAAGAGTAAACACCAATGTTTCTAAATTTTTGGCATGAATAATCTAAAGATGAAGATCTCCCACCAGTGCTTTCAATTTTTACAAGCATTCTTGCAGTTAAATGCATGTCGTAGCCGTGCTGCGTCTAAGACATGGCTGTGCGGTGAGCTTGGTAATCAAATAGATTTCATAGGAATGTGGGACAAAGTAGAGCAAAACGAGGAGAAGACAAATCTAATCCCATCGATTGCCGAAATTTCTAGACTAGTTAGAGCTCTGTACGTGGAATAATTTTTGCAAAAATTGTGTACAAAGTTTGCGAGTTGAGCAGTTCAAATCTCGAATATCGGTAATTTGCGTAGTATCCCGTATCGCAAACTTTGTAAACATTTTTTGCAAAAACTATTGCATGTACAGAGCTAGTCTAAAAATTTCTGTCAGAACTAGTCTAGAAATCTCGGCAATCGATAGGGTTATTTCGTCACGTCACACATGCTGCACGGCTACGACATGCGCTATACAGAAGAATTAATCATGAGGATGACAATATCATTTATGTAAAAATAGCTCGCGTTATAAGAATAATGATTTTGTCAGAATTGTTGTTATTGGGATATCATATGGAATTTATTGAACCTGCATCTCTGATCTATGGAAAATGCCTTATCGATTGTTACTGACTGGATATTATTTCATTCTGAAACTTTAAACTGCATCGGTGATAAACCCATATAAAAATCCTCTGTGATCACCCCGTAATGTCGTATTTATGCATCTCATGATGGATAAAAATCTATTTGGCGTTGTGGTTGATATACTAATTTGGCATGTTCAAATGGCAGTTACTGGATTTTTCACTATTCGATATGTTTGAGGTATGTGCAAGTATTCCTAGGTTGAGTTTTGAGTTGTTAGTATTTCATTTTGATTTTAATGAAGAATTTGCGCACTCATTGTCATTATCTAGCGCGAAACGACCATCATCCATACAATTCATGTTGTGAGACACCGAATTCATTCGCAACAAATCTGGAGCATGAATTTTCAATTTAGTGTTTGGCTTTTCTTTTATATTCAACAATTCCTCAGAAAGTTCGTAAGCGCTGGAATAAACGGTAATTCTAAATGTGCATACTGATTGAAGAGTAATTGATTCGTTGTACTTTGATGTGGCTAATTATTCGTCAGGAATATAATGGCGATTTGTATTAATCATCAATTTAATACGATATCTGCCTCAAAACCGCCAAATATTCGCAGGCATATATTAGAGTGACTGATTAAGGACGTCACAAATTTCATGAATTTCTCCTACTTTTTTACGACACTATATGCTGCAATTGTCGTGATGAAAAATTATGTTTGCTCTATGTTCGCTCGACCGTTGCAAGCCCTCCTTCTCTGGGCTTTGTTCGAGAAATACACTGTTCAAGGCATGAAATGGGCATACGTGCATGAGGCAGATAATTGTTTCCAATGATTATCTCTGCGGAAAAATTCTTGGCAAAGCCTGAAATAATCTGATATTTGGATAGTCATTCAAATAAAAAATATTCGATTGTCGGTATCCCAAAGAATCACTAATCACGCTCTCGGTCTCATGTAACATCTCATGGGATTGTTTTTGTTTTCGGGTCTTTACGGATTGAAATCATGTTGTTTTTGCTAGGCTCTCCAATTTGAAATTTTTCTTCATTAGATGTCAACGTGTTTGAGTGGACTCAATGAATAAGCTTAGATAGAGAATAGCGACTATCCTCTTATTGCAAATGACAAAGCTTCCTCTAATTTTAAATTTTCACCATCATAGGTGCAAAATGATCCGTGGTCACCGCCAGCTACAAGCAACTCGACCCCCGCATCAGTCGACCCTTGGGCTCCAGTCTTACCACAAAGGCCAAGTAAGTTTTTATCGAGCGTGACAGTCGTGATCTTACTCTAAATTTCATTTTGAAATCCAATTATTCTATTTGCATGATCACAACATTGTTCTAACTCTGGCTAGGATCTCCAGGTAAACCCTTGACTTTGTAGATACATTATCCGATACCTTCGATATTCACTATAATCTTGTCCATAGAGACAGTTGTTTCTTCGTGTCAAGCTCTCTTAGTTGAATAGGAATTGGAATCGATGAGAAACTTGATGAAATCTTGGAGATAATTATTAGGACCAAAACGAGAATCCTCTCCTCAGTTACTTGCCTAAAATTATACGTCTTTCACCTGGATCAAAATTTCGAAGTACTAGTTTGAGTAAAGATACATGTCATATTTTTCGGTACTTACGGAGTATCCAGATTTTTCAGATTTTGAGATATATCACGCGCCTTATGGAGAACCAACGCTATCCCTAAAATATACTTTGAGGCATTATACGAGTTGTTTACAATCGAAGTGGTCAAAGTCCACTTCCAAAACCGTGCGGATTTTGACGTCTGTTGATAACAATTTTTTAAGTTAGGGGACGTCGCACTATGGGTGATAGTGGTTTTTTTCTCAAGGCTAATATCTCGGGATAGAATCAATATTTTTGGATCATTCAAAATGGAAAATAAAGCTTAAATTCTCTAGAATAGGGAAAAATGTTGTTGCAGTATTATTCTGTTATTAAAAAATTCTAATTTTATCAAATAAACATTGAGATGATGCAAATGATGCTTAAACCAATGTTCAGAAGCATTGAGACAGGTTGGAAACGCAGAATTTCTGGTTTTTTGATGACTAGAAGCCGCTAGGATCAAAATCCAACCTGTCTCAATGCTTCTGAACATTGGTTTAAGCATCATTTGCATGATTTCATTGTTTATTTAATAAAATCAGGATTTTTTAATAATAAATTAATATTGCGATAACATTTTTACCTATTCTAGAGAATCTAAGCTTCATTTTTCATTTTGAATCATCCAAAAATATTGATTCTATCCCGAGATATTAGAAAACCACAATCACCCATAGTTCGTCGTAGAGATTACTCTTTCCGCAAAACCAGTTCTCTTATTCAGGAGCTCGAGAGAAGCTTCTAGTCTTATTTTTTCTACTTGTCGGAAATTACAATTAATGCTTTCTTGTATTGAACCATTCGAATTTTTTTTTTTTTTTTTTTATTTTACGCATTCTCAACCTCTTTTGGGGTTTTTTTGCGGGACCTACAGTTTTAGGTGGGTTCCGAACCACCGAAAAGGCACTTATGAAAATTCACATTGGTGCCGGCCGAGACTCGAACCCTGGCCTTCTGCGTTGAAGGCCAGGACCTTATCCACTAGGCCGCGTTTTAGATAATCAGGTAATAAACAAATAACAAGAAGTTATCACTAAACATTTTCATAATCGAGAAGGGAGTGAAGAGTGATCCTTTCACGATTTCCTGCTTTTGTTGTTTTTTCTTTATTTAATTGAAACATGTAAGAAAAATACATGTCAGTTGCTATGTTTCAACGAAACCATACTCAAACGAATACCATACACACGTACATTAACGGAGACCGAAAGATGAAAATCCTTGAAAATCATCCCTCGTGAGAAGGGATTAGCTGTCTTTTTGTGAGTGAATATGAAAATTTTTTTGCCGGTTGCCGAAAAATGAGTTCTTCAGGCAGAGCAAGAGGTTTGAAGTTAGGCAAAAAAAATTGAGCAAAAACCCATTGAAACGATTTTTGCGAAAGAGAACTACTAAAAAGCAAAGCGTTGGGATCGGAATGATGCGCTGATCAAACAATGCTTTCCTTACATGCTTTTTTTGTTGTAGAATCCGAAGAACGACTTACTTTGGTTCCTAGACGTCGTGGCTCTTTTCTAAATTCAAAAAACTGGAGTAGCGTGAAAAATCGACGATTCTCAGATTTTGCCGACTTTTCTCGAATCCAAGTTCTTGTGAATACTGCATTCCGGTCTGCCAAAAGTGATCACGGAAGTATTTTTTCGATGTCCTTTGATCTTCTGAACGCGATCTCGGTGGTTTTGCGAGGCAATGAGAGATCGAAATCGGGGTATAAGCCAATGAATCCAGGCAAATTTCATTGAATTCAACCAATTTGACTCTAAAATCTCACAAACTCATAAAATGGATTGGGGAATCTAGTTTTGACTGAGGCTTTGACATTACTGGCCACTTGAAGGACGCAAACTTTGGGTCCACGTGCAGTTCCAAGGGCATTAATCTGGATGGTGGAAAAATGACGTATCATTTATTAGAATGTTCTTCACGAAGTTGATTCGCGGAATAATTGAAAATTTCTGACGATGAAATCATTCCTTTCCAGGGTATCTAGAATAACTGATTCTTGAACAAGTGGAAACATAGAGAATGTATCCTTATATGGTCAAAAATGACGATAATTCCGTTGGCAGTCAATTTTATGAGTTTTCGAGATTTTATAGCTAAACTAGTCAAGTTCAATGAAATTTGACTGGATTCATTGGTTGGTATCCCCATTTTGCTTTGTCCATGCCTCATCAAACCATCGGGTTCGCGTTCAGAAAGTCAAAATACGTGGGGTACAATATTTCCGTCATCATTTTTAACCGGCTGGAACGCAGTATTTACAAGAACTTGGATTTGAGGATAGCCGGAGAATCTGGGTCTTTCGCTCGAGTCCGGGTTTCCGAATTTAGAAAAATGCTATGACGTCTAGGGACCAATTGAACCAATTTTTCGAGATCTACGATAAAAAAAACACGTAAGAAAATCATTGTTTGATCAACGCATCATTCCGGCCCCAAAGTTTTGCAAGTCAGTAAATCTTTTTTGCAGAACTCGTTAAAATGGTGTACTTGTTCTATTTTTGATGAAACTTCAAGGCTCTTGCTCCACTTGAAGAACTCATTTCTCGGCATCCGGCAAAAACATTTTCATATTCACCCACAAAAAGACAGCAAACCCCACCTCAGGAGTAACGATTTTCAAGAATTTGCATTTTTCGGCCCACCTTAACGTACATAACGTCATAGTGAGTGTCAGTGGATTGTAAAACTTGGTTTATGACTAACTCCTCCTATATTTTGCTTCCTGGCCCGTTTTGCTCTTATTCTTGTGATTACTATCCCTAGAAACAGTTCAACTTCATGAGAATTTTCTAAAACTCGTTCATTTGGGCAAATTCGAGTCTCTCGTAAAATTTCTACAGAGCCATTTTAAATTTTGCGATGGAACGATCAATATTGAATCGTGTGGAAAATTGATTAGTAACACATTTGATTTTCAAGTCATCATTATCATTCAAAGTCATAAGCCGAGGTATTAATATGCTCAAGATCAAGATTGAATGAGATTTCTATGGTGGTTCTAGAAAATTCCTTACGTTCAAGCTCAATCATTACATCCTGGACCGCCTACAACATCGATTCCAACTAAAATTCCAAATTCCTGCGCTGACTATTTTGTATATTGATTGTTTTTCATCAGCTGCCAGCGTTGACCCGTGGAGGGCTCCCGCAACATCACCAGCAACGGTCGCAACAGTATCGGTCTCGCCAGCGCCCAATCGCATCTTGGACCCTTGGGCACCAGTAACTTCTTCTAGTGCTGATAACAAGGTAATCTACTTTGCTTCAATTTCTTTTCGATGTTTCGAAAACTTGAAGTTCTACGATGCACCCAAAAAAGGATATCCTTTGACCCGACTTGACTTACTTAAGAAATTGATTTTTCCGGGTTGTTTCTGAAAAAAAACCAAGGCGCTTCTCACCTCGGCTTTTTGAGCGCAAGGTACTTGAACCATCCCCCAATCTCCTCGGATTACAAACGTGTTCTCATACCTAAACGCATCGCCAAATTCTACGTGCTTGTATGCATTCACTACATTATAATTTATCCTCTTCAAAACCGTTCATGCGATTTTTCTGCGATGCGAGTACGCTAAAAAATATGAGCAAGACGCATTCTCAGGATAACAATTGAGATTATTTTTACTTGTATTCTAGTCTCCGTCAACTGGTTTGAATATTTCGGCATCAAGCCCGGCTAATTTCAACTCCAGTAGCAACGGCTTCAACGGTCTTGGGGCAGTCTTCAATAACACCACGCCTAATCAAGGAAACGGCAGCCCGCTCGGTGACCTTGATGAATTTGATATCATTAGTAACAGAAATAAAATTGGATCCAGTTCGCAACCAACAAACAATGGTAATTATCAACTCTTCTCTGTTGGTGATCTCCAATTACCATGTTATTTCTAAGGTCATATGATTGTTACTGATGAAGAAAACATGCCAATGGGCGCTATTTTAGGAAATACTACGTCTCCAGATCCTTTTGATCTGCGTGGACTCAGCGATACGATGCCAGCCAGTACAGGTGCAATTAAGAAAACCCCACAATCCTTCCTCGGCGAAAACTCCGCTCTTGTCAACCTTGATAATCTTGTAAGCGCAACTGCAGTGAAAAATCCGGCCCCGACACCCGCAGGTAACATTTTCCCCCTCTTATCTATCAACTAGTGCTTTATTTCTCAAATCGCCAAGTCTTGTTCGACTGAAAAAAATGTTAAGAATCGAATAATTTTACTGTCTAACCTATGCATACCACGGTCGATTTTAAAAGAAATTCCGTGCGTTCATGAAAGTTGAATAACACATATTCTTAATATTTAACCTATGCCTGCCAAGCAGCCTTCCATTGGAAGTAATTCCTGTGAGTACCATAAGAAGTAGCATTGAAAAACAGCGATAATTATTGCATGAGTGCACGCAGAGTATGAGCATATCTTTTTATTTTACTTTCTTGTAGATAACTAATTCGAAGGCAATGTCTCAATCTGTTTTGTCACTTTTATCTGATTTTATTCATGCTAAATTTTTTTTATATGCGTACATTCCGTATAAAAATTATGCACAAGCTTTACAAAAATGTATTAAATGCAACATGCACCAGCCGTCGACTCCGTTGACCGAAATACTGTGCTCAAGTTACAAATGTCCCACGTGCGCGCTTCAAATATTACGCATATTTCTTAACGCGCCTTTCATCTCAAGTAAAATTTGACTATAATGCTTCATCTATATGTGCGGGTTTCCACGATTTTACATCCATGTGATGGTTCAATGAACTTTCATTTTTGGCATAGCTCTCAATATGTTGCAAGATGATTCTCATATGGCTCAAATTTCAATAACAAAGACAATAATATGCGTGAATATCCTTTATCTCGCATTTTTATACCAACATACTTTCATTCATTCTTTTAAAATTCTTGACGCAGAACGGATTTCCAAGTTATTAGGCGCGTTTTCATTCCCCCATTTTTCAAAAATTGAAAGCACAGCGAAACTTCAAAATACCTCTGTTCGGTCGGATAACGGAAATCCACAGCTTTTCAATATATTGAATGTCAATTTCTCAGCTTTTCTGGTTTCCTCTCTCGATCCGAATCTATTCTTGACACTTGAGGAGTGCGTTCTCTATTGGAATTTAACCTCCGAAAGTGGAATTTCTCCCCGCGCCTTGCCGCTCGCTACCCAAGTCTTCAAGATGGCATCAATCGGACCGGAGAAGTGTTGACCGGCGGCGGGGTGCGGGGGAGACTTCCTTTTCGAAGCGCGAATCCCAATACTCAGGGTAATCGTTGTTACGTTTACTCGTCACGTCATCGTTGGGAATTTTCCTGGCGCGTCAGGCTTGCCGTGATCGCTCACCTTGTCGCCATCAAATTCAGAAACCTCTAATGAAACTTGTGTGAATGATTGGCTTCCGACTCATCACTCTCACAGCGGCATCGCGATTCCATCAGGTCTATCAAAGGTTTTTCGTTTCATTTCTCAGTCTTGTGTTCCTGCACTAAATTTGTATAGAATATAGAACCAGCATATACGTGAGAAAGTCAAATTAGCGCGCAAGCTTGAGTAGACAGAACAGTGTTGTGGCGATGTGAGTAGTCCAAGGAAAAGCCTCCGGCGTTTCCGCAAGTTTTGGTGTCGTACTTCCCATGTCGCACGGATACGCAGGATGCAAATGTTCCAGAAAATCACGAATGAGTGTCGTACAGCCTCAGAACGTATCGCTACGAAGAATTGTAATGGAGCGATTGGATAAGCTTGGGTTGTGCTTGCAGCTGCCGTCGTCTCGGCGAACCCGTTCGCCCCGCTCACGCCGCCGCCGCGGCCCTCGATAAACCAGATCCGGCAGGACCCGTGGAGCGGCCCGGTCGCGCCTGGAGCAGCCGCAGCCGCGCCGGCGCCGACGCCCGCCAACCCGTTCCTCTCGTAGCGCCGCAGCCTGTGGGGAAGCAGCAGCGGCGGCCAGTTGCAGTCGCCCTCCGCCGCCAACTCGCGACCGGTTGCCGCGCGGACAGAGGCAGCGATACGCGGCGCCGAGAGACGCCCCGTCGCAGCAGAGCTCGCTCTCAAATTTTATACTTGTGCTCCGCTTTCGGGACGCGTACGATAGCATATTTTTCAATTGCACTCGGAGCGCGAGAGTTGTATCAGCTCGCCGCAGCAAATTGTCGCTGCGAGAGCCCGATGTTCTCGCATGGGGTCTCGGTTCCCTCCTCCGATCGGCTCGCTTCATCCAAATTTCAAAGGCTGACCGCTATTCTTGCGCCCGAACTGAACCGACAACAGCTCGTTTTGTATTTTACCAATCCGTATTTGAATACAGCACGTATTGTTGGACGAAACAAATTTACTATTCAAATAATCATGGAATGGTCATTCGAAGAAAAGCCTCGGCTGGAATTTCAATCCTCCTATCTAAGGGTGATGAGTACGTAACTACGCATTCAGGTTAAGGAGAGTTAATCAATGATTATTGACGCGCTGGTGGGGGATTAATTCTGAGTACAAGAAATTATTCGTAAGGAATATCTCAAATTATAGTGTATAGTTCTAACTTACTAGTAAGGGACTGATCAATTATGAGCAGATCGCATCCTCTCAACTTTTCATCAAAGGCTGGGCGCTCGTGCTTTTGACAGGCATGAAAGAATTAATTGAAAATTTCCATTAGCTCAAGTGATGGTTGAAGGGGGTACGCTCTTGCGAGAAATTTGTAAATACCAATCAAGCGGCCTGCCCAATGCCTACCGATGAACTCACACTTCATCATTATTATCTATATCAATGATGTTATTTTTTGTAATTATTGCAATTATTGCTACTTTTATTATTACCATTTCATTTTTATCACTACTATTGTTACTATTATTTTGAAATCCACAATGATATTGAAATGAATTGTAAAACAAAGTTTGAATGGTGGTCCAATGATCACGATCCACGGATGTATTGATATGAATTTTTCATAGATAGAAAATTCAGGAAAAAATTTGCCTGCCTGATGATCACTCATTTTTTAAAATTAATTTTCACTGCTTCGATGTGCAAATGTGAAACAAGTCTTGTTTAAAAAAAAACGTGGAAAGTCACCGTAAATATGAAGATTATTTTAAACTGATTAATTCTATGTGTGATGTCGAAAAATCAAACCGAGATTATTGATCTTTTACATTTTATTTCGAATAAATATTTATATATAATTTACAGTCATTTTATGTAAACAATCTTCAATTCTTACTAAAAACTATACATTCATATCCTTTGTTCTCGAACATGTCATCACAGAAACTTATCTAATAAAGGGGGGAGATCGCATTACATTTTCTATGCTATTTCATTGTTTCATCGACTCATGATCAGTAATACCGAACTTACATCATTAACCTTTTTCATGCATATACAGGTGGGCATTATCGCAGAAATTTGCAGATTCCATGTAATGACCTCGCGTTTTGACAGAAAAGCTCGAAACCACTCCTGGAAATTTTTTTTCACGTATTCTATTGAAATACAATTGGAAATTAGTTTTCAGGCCGATCCGTGGAGCCATTTTTTTATATAGAACAAATAAGGGCCCAAATATCAGTTTCGTGGATAGTTTCGATTTGTGTCTCGTCTCATTTTCTGACTCTCGTCTTGAGATGATGGAAAGAATCACTACGGAATATTCTTGCGTTGTGGTACAGTATTCGACCAACCAATTTCAATAGATTTGACGATCGAAATGCTTATGTAATGTAAGGTTCAGAGCCATGTGCTCCTATGCATGTAATGGGGATTTCATTTTAGTTCCGTGGACACCCTGTTCTCCCACCAAACGATTTCGGACATGTTCCGTAGCAACTTTTTTTAGAAGAGTATCGTTGCATTAGATGAAATCTACGCGGAAAAGTTGCTGCGTCAATTCCCGTGGACGTAAGAGCAAAAAATGCGAGTCCACGGAACTGACCAAATCTTCAAGTTTCCGCGATAATGCCTAGCTGATAAATTAGAGATAGGATATTCACTTAAATCGCGTATTCTATTCTAATGACTGAATTATTGAATTATTGGTAATGATAGATGAAAGTTTGATTAACAAAGAACTGAACAGTAATAACTGTGATCTCTGATGATTATTGCATAGTCACCACATTCCTCATGATGGGCATCAGTGGTGGAACTCATAACCATATTGAAACGTCTACCGGATTACATTAGCTTGGAAAATAACTTGAAATTATACGCAATTTCGTTAGTTTATATGGATATTGAGCTAAAAGAACGTTAAATCTCCATAACGTCAAGTCAATCAACGGAATACTGTCTAGCTCAAAACCATTTGGAGATGTTGGAAGAACTGCTTTGCAACGGTCGAATTGATATAAGACGAACGATTCGCATAACGGCTCTTGATTTACAGGAAAAAACGGTAAATAAATCAATCGTTACCAAAAATTCACGCGACACAACGATTTTACTCATTTCCAATGCATTCAAATGTAATGAGAGTTGACCAATTCAAGTCGATTTTAAATTGTAGCTAATGTTGCAGACGACCGATGAATATGCCTTACTTGGTGGAAATGAGTGACTATATCAACAACAATCTGAACCTTGACTATTTGTGAGTGAGACTAATCATCTCCAATTTAGATTAGAATTATCCGGACTCGTCTTGCCGCCTACCCGATCTAAATAAATCCGTTGAAAACATACGCGAAGATACATGCCTTCTTAGCTTATCATCGACCAGGATCTGAGAACTTTTCGGTGAGATACTTGGAAAGTATAGATGAATGGATTTTGATCCAAGCATGAGCGGATCCTGGGATGATTAAAATTTGATGTAAGCAATGATGATTGAAAAATCAATTTTTTTTTCAAATTGCATAGCTCTCCTCAAGGATTTTGATCACATCTCAAATAATAGACGTTTTCTAAGAGTTACGTAATTATTATGTCTGTAAGAGTGACAATCAGAGTCTTACTAAAACAAATTGTTGGTACAGCGATAACAGTGTTTTTATTCTATTTTACGGAATCAAAGTTAAACAAACCCACAATTGGTCACCTTTTGATGAGTTTTCCAACCCATACAAGCTGATATAAGCTGGATGAAAATGAAACATGGGTCCTAGTGGTGTGACCCACTGCAGTGGATGTGTTTATTTGATCAGTTCATCAATATCATTGGGAGCTTTCAGAATCGCAAACAAAACCCCAAACAGATGACATTGCTGCACAGTAATCATAATGAGATCAATTTCTCATGAAACTATTAAAATGATCAATAGAATAATCAAACTCTTACAAACTAAGATCTATTGAACCCATTCTCTCCTTCAGAAAATTAAGTTAGTAATCATCCATTGCTAAATTCTGTGCTGATCAAGAATATTGTCAAAAGTGGGCAAGCTCCTTGAAGAAGCAAGAAACTTCCTAGTTCGTCACAGAGTGATTCTAGTAAGTTTGCCCAGATACCAATGATTATTATTTGTGAGCATATTGGTGAAGTCAAAATGATATTGATACAATGTCTGCCTCCATTTCCAGAAGATCTTTAAAAAAATATGAAAAAATTGCTAAAATGATTCAAATTGATGCATGGATACACCTCAAGATGAAAACTGAGCAGATACATAAATTTGAATTCACCTCGCTCATGAACAAGATGGGATTTGATCCTTGGAATACTTTCTACAATTTACACATGTTCCACTTTGAATCACATGTTCAAGCTCCAATCTACAATTATTTCCAAGTACAAATTTTTTGTTGCACCACCCAGTCAGACTTTGGCTTTGTTCATTTCTAGTATATTACAAACAACACATGAACTAATCTGTATTTTTTCAAAAGTTTGAAAACATCATGGCCCATATAAAACATAATACTGATCTTCATAATGATGCATCTGTTGAAGAATTAATTGGTGCACTTGGTAAAAAATAGTTTCTCACCTGTGCATGCAATTTAGCAATATCAGTATCCTCCTTCTCTAAATTCCTGATCAACTGCGCAAATTGAACAGCACCTGCAAGTTCCACCAGAAGTAATTTCACTAAATCAATTGATCATCAAGGACCATTAATGAGATGCAGAGCTGTAAAAACCTCTGCATACCAAGTAAATTGTGACTAAGAGCATCAGAATCAAATTCAAAAGTTTGAGAATAAATTTGGTTTGGGACTTTGTCCATAGCACGAAGTGCTCAAAAAGTATTTATCATTCCACATGCAAGTAACTACATCATAACTGGTAATGGTGCCAAATACAGTAATTGCCAGAAGTGAATACCTTCCCTGCCATCTGGAAATCCATACTTTTTGATAACTTCCATTTGTATTTGCATTACAGCTGGAAAAACAAACTGCATTGTTTTCAGCATCTCATTCCCAGAACTTTCCTTGGCATTAGACAATTTCTGCACATTCTCTGATGTTTCCAGAGCATCCAAGACATCAGTGAGTGCAGCTACAAATGGTATACAATTTTTTGGTTAACCAGGCAACATTCAAAATTGACTGTCTTTAGAATTCGTCACATTAGATTTCTAGATGCTAACCTTTTGCTGCTTCTACTGTGAAATTAGCTGCCATTTTCAACCCCCACAAAGAACTTGATAACAAAAACGATTGACCTCTTCGATTGATCGACACTATCAGCAGAGAACGCCAGAATTGTAAGTGTTGATAAGATCCTGAGAACTGACTTGGCTCTCAAAAAGTCACGAAGCTTGGGGTACAGCAGCCGCATACTGTTGCAACTCTAACCTAGAATCCTCAACTCGATCCACCAAAAAATTTTCCGACCGCTCTTTTTTTATGTTCAATTTCATTAAAATCAAAACATTATCTCTAACTTTGCATAGAATATGGAAAATTAAAAATTATAGGAAGCCACTAGGTTGTAAATTACCTAGTTCATTTATTGATTAATATCAAGGTTTCTATCTGTAACACAATTTGTTTATTCTCATCAAGATTTATCCTTTTCATCTTTGACATCTTTTTCAAGACTTAATCTAATGGGTTTGAACTCGTCAGTGGACTGTGATGATTTATCATCACTTTGTGCATCAATTTTCCAATCACTCTCCGTAAATAGTGAATCTAAATCTATAACTTTGTTCTTTTGGTCTTGTGAAGCCTCTTTGAATATTATGTCTGGAATTTCTCTAGATGCTCTTGTTGGTTTTTCAGACTCAATCTTTGCTAATAGCTCTTCTACAGCCTTTTCGTATGTTTCATCTTCTGGTAAGCCATCCTGAAAAAAAAGCAAGTTAATTCCTGAGAAACCAAATTCAACGCTGATTCATAGTTGAACAAATATGTAGACATACTCTTTCTTTTCTCCTATAAATTTCTAGGAATAATTCAGTTTTGGAAGTAGTAGAGCTATCTAGCATATTAACTTGTGAATAAGTTTGATAGTCAGTGTGAAATTTCCTGTAACCCAAGAATTTTTTTCATATTAATATTGATAAAAAATCATGGGTTTTGTCAGTATTCTTTGCATTCTTACGCTCTGATCTTATCTTCAGAATAAAATATTTGTCTGAGTGGGGCATTTGAACTGGGCCTGTCAAAGCGAGGTTCATATTTTGGTGGAAAAGCTTTGTAAATATCTAGCCAGAGAGGTTTGTTTTCTTCTTTCATAGCACCGGTTTTAATGAGGGCTACAGTTCTATAAAAAGAAGAAAGTGTGAACAATTTTAAAAAATTGATGAATTCTGTAATCATGAAACAGTTTTCATATCTTTACCTAGAATATATGGTCCCAACTTTCTCTAGCCTACTTTGCGCCATTCTACATGGAAAATTTTATTCGTGAAAAATAGTGAAACAGCAGAAGTTTTAACTGTGAAGGGTGCTTTCCATGGTGTCACTCAAATTTTTTGAGTCTTAAAATTGAATTGAATTTGTCTCTTTAACAACTGCACTTGATAGAACCCTTTGCTTTCTGTCAACAAAACCTGACAAAACTTGACTGACTGGGCCCGCGAGACTGGGTGGAAGTTGTGTTTAAAAAGTACCAGTGAAAATTCTCAAAAATTCTCATGGGTACATCTGATCTTTCTTCACCCGAATCCGCTGTTTGTTTATTTTGCTCCACCTTTGTTTATTTATAAAAAATTGTTGAACATTGGGATACTTAGGGGAGCGATATCTCGGCACAGGCCCAAATAATTGCTTAAGCTCTGAACTAATTTGCTCCATCGCTAGAATTGATCAAACCTCAATCGTTTATTAGTCATTGATCAAAAACTTGTTCATCCCTTTCGGACAGGTGAGATGAGTTGACTGAGGATGCGCATGCGCAGTGCGCGCATCATCATGAATAGATTTAAAAGGTATGAACAAGTTTTTGATCAATAACTAATAAACAATTGAGGTTTGATCGATTCTAGCGGTGGAGCAAATTAGTTCAGAGTTGGAGCAATTATTTGGGATACCTCCGAACGCGGGAGGAAAATCCTGTGCCGAGATATCGCTCCCCTTAGTATCCCAAGGTTCAACATTGTTTTATAAATAAACAAAGGTGGCGCAAAATAAATAAACAGCGGATTCGGGTGGAGAAAAATTAGATCTACCCATGAGAATTTTTTGAGAATTTTCACTGATACTTTCTAAACACAACTTCCACCCAGTGCCCGCGAATACTCTCGCGAGAGCGTACGATCCACACAACCAAACCTGATGACGTGCAAGATTCCTCATTGAGCGTCAAATGCACTGAGTGTCAAATGCGTCAAATTGCAGTGTCAAATGGTCTGAAAAAATGCCATGGATTTGGATTTTTGATATAAGACATTCCATTGAGGCTAAATAGCTCATCACAAAACCTCGAGTCTTTCGAATAGCTCACACCCTTTGCAAAAATAACGTAAAAATCTGACGACGGGATCTTTTTCTTCGAATTTTTTTTCACTCCATAGTCTTTCCATTAAAATCGAATCTGCTCCGACATGAAAATGGGAATTATATACCGACATTTTGAGTTTTCCTATAGATTTCATCTCTAACTCCAAGTTCAACATTTCCGAACGCATCTTCGCTCTTTTTGAAGTTTATTATCAAGAGCTTGAAAACGAGCCGAAACACGTTGAATTTTTATGTGGAAGGGCCAAGCTTTATACTACTTTGACCGGATAGAGATTTCATTTTTTGAAAATGCAAAATAGCCTCTAATTCTGGCACATTTGGATATTTGTTTATGTTTATGTTTTCACAGGAACTTTGAAAAGAGCTCAGGTACGAGGAGAAGTATTGAGATGCGCCGGAATGAGGAGCTCAAGGTGTCCCAATTTGTCACAACAAGCAATTCTGGATTCTTAACAAATGTTATATCTGTCCACTCTAAATTCCTTCGAGGGAAAAATCCCTCCAAGTAGAGGCTTTTTTGCCTTCAGCGGTAGAGGGATTTCAAAATCCCTCGAACTAGAGGGAAATTTGCCTCCAATTAGAGGGAAACTTCAAAATCCCTCCTAGAGGGGGAAAGATTTAGTGCATCGGTATAGTAAGGTTATGTGTCTTCCGATCGAACTCGACTCACGTATAAGTGCACGTCTTTAATTTTTGGTCCATTTTTGCATTCCCGTCTTCTTGCGTAGAAGAGTAATGAGGACAATTTTAATCAATCCGACGAGAATGAACGGATAACCAAAATCTATGAAAAAACG
>JAPYYZ010009523.1:0-10746 GCA_030522705.1 Eretmocerus eremicus
AAATTCTCAATTTACCCAATAACACAGCTGAATCGCTCCACTTGTTCAATCCTCCCGGCCACCTCATCAAGTGAACCACCTCACTACCCGTTCTTTCTTCCTCTCGTGCAATTCAGTAGCCGCAGCTCCTCTCGCTCATCCATTCCCCGTAATTCCGAATCAAACACCTGCAGACGCTCGAAACCCTTTCCGATGATACGATACAGCGAAATTCCAGAGGCAATCGGCGACCTTCGCTCTCCCTGGCAAAGCGACATCCGGCCCCATACGGATCTCTTTGACGCTCCCAACTCGCCCGTACCTCCATATCTCCCGAGCTAATGGCCGAGCGACGCGTGTCTCCTGCCTCCGATCTATCCGAGAGTTTCCAGAGGCTAAGTACGCGAGAGGAGGCTGAGCAGAGACACGCACGAGGATCGGGTCCGTCGCGTGACGAGCTGACCAGGCGGGCCGCAGCTTCTTCTCGGAGCTTTGGAGCGTGCGTGCCGCCGCATCAGGTGCATCCGAGCCGGGTAAAAAGAGGCTCGCGTGGCATCTTCCGCCGAGATCGCAGTTTGCGCAGTCGCGCCATCGCGCGTCACCCACTCTCGTTGTAAAGTCTAATGCGCGAGCTGAGCTGCTCTCTTTGCTGAGATGAGGGGCATTCCAGGAATCGACTGGGCACGCGTACGTTGACGAGGAATGCGAGAAAATTGCGGCTGAGGGAGCTATGGTCTCGGGGGTTATGGCGAAGGCGAGGAGAGTGGTGGGACGATTTGCCAATAATTCGTGTACAGGAGTTTAGTGAGTGAGGGAGAGGAGAAAGAGGATGTTCAGAAATTTGGAGTCTGGGAGAGGATTTTCTAGTCTGCGTGGATCTGGATAGATACTTGTACTGGTTCTTGGGCGGGGAATCTACGAGATGGATCTCTCCGGGGCCTCCAAGAAATCAGGGGTCGTTGTGACGTCTTGTACTAATAAAATTGGCGGGATGTTCGAACTCTAGTTCAAAGGTCTGGTTCGTCGTCGTTTGATACCATGGGAGCTGGAGTGAAAATACATAACTTCGAAGATGGAAATCTTCTCGAGCGAGAGAAAGAATAACAGTAAAACAGATGTATTCAGGAGCGCAACTGAGATTTTTCGTACTCGCAGTTTCAACGGCGCGCAACTGCTGGACAGTTTACTTCTCTAGATTCGCTAGCTGAAACGCGAAAACCAAAAACAAACTAGGCAAACACTCCAGTACTGTCCAGCTGCAAACACGTGAGATGAATCTCTCGATTTACCCTGAAAGAAAGACCGGAAAACCTGATAATCCGAGCTGAGAAGGTACCTCTGAACGAGTAAAAAGCGAACTGCGGAGGATCATCGGTGGCAAATTCCACCAAAACGAGGAAATTCAAAAAATCGTAAGCGATTGAACTTTTAAAAATGCTTCTAAGTCCCAGACGAGTGAAAACTCAGGAAAAAATCGATGACTGAAATGTGAAATCTCAAGAATGTTTCCTACGTCCCACAAGAGTAAGACTCGGAAAAATTAAGAAATCAAAATTCCATCTCCTGAAAATTTTTCTAAGTGTTAGATGAATGAAACTCGGAAAACATCAAAATATCGAGTTTTAGAGAAGTTGGAAATCATTCCAAGTCCCAGACTAGTAAGACTCGGAAGAATCGAAAAATTGAAAATTTCCGAAGTTTCAGACTAGTGAAAACCTAACAAAAATGAAAAACTTAAAAAATCTAAAATCTCGAAAATTCCATTATCCCAGATTAGTGAGCCCAAGGGAAGTGAGAAACTTGAATAATCCAAGAGAGTAACTCACTCCAAAACAATCAATGAAAATATACATATAAATCCTTATTTTTATTATTTTCTGCTGAGCTAGATACAGAGACTGGAACGGGAAACTTTAAGAGAAACACAATAGGATTTTCTTGGGAGGTCTGTATGGGTCAAAATCAGATTTTGTATAGAAATCTTGTGCATAAATTTGTGGTTTTTCTCACTTCTACTGATTTCGGACAGCTGATCTCTGATACACACGTATTATTGGTACGTATCTAGAAGCGAGACTGTCTGAGAGCTAAATGCTTCAAGTACAACTTTTTAAACGCTTCTTTCAATTATGAAGTATGGAATTTTCAGATTCTTGCCAGGCTTGAAGCAAGACCATTCCCTCCAGTAATACGTTGCGTGAGATTGTGTTCCATAGCTTTCTGTTATATCTTATACGTTTATCCAAGAATTTTCATTGAATGAGATCCTCTGAGAATGCTACGATTATACTTCGTCGAGATTCAATCGTCATCCCTCGCGAACTCTCTGCCAATAAGATATTTTTTATCCAAACGGATAGAAATCGTCGCTCTTTCAGTGACTCCTCCAAGAACCCAACCAGAATTCATCTTGTTTGAAATCGACAAAGACGCGTGCAACGTTTTTCAGCTCCAATCCACCGACACGTGCGAAAGTAGTTATCATCGCAGAGCCCCGACACGCGAACGCCTCATCGTCGGCACGGGGATGGAGAGAAAATTGCGAGTGAAAATGAATGAAAAGCTCATCTCGTCAAGCCGTGCGTTCGGAGCAGTAGCTGAATGGTCAGAATCCCGGAAACGAGCGGCTTCCGAGCGTTTTGACGAGCGGCGAGAAATAAATAAACACCCTCTCATCCGGCAGCAGCACAGCGCACGTGAGGCCGACATTAGCGTCAGCCTCTTTTTCTACCCCTCCTCGCTCAGGCACTCGTCGATTTGAGCGCGTTACGGGCGCGTATTTTGTTATTGCTGCGAATTTAGCGCACGAATGACATATATTTTTGCACGAAGAGTAGCAGATGATGAGGGTGGCTCTCAATGTGTGCGCTCGCACGCTCAAGCTGTCAGAAGAGAGCGAGATTCATAATGGACCATAGCGGCTTTTTGCGCACCTCGTTTTCCTCTTTCAGTCTCATTCTGTCTGCCAATTCGCCGCTGATGTGATAGTCATAGTATATTAGGATGCGTTCGTAATGTTCTTGCGAAGTAACTTTCATACCCGTTCGTGGGCGAGTAGTGGTGGAGCTTCGTTTTTGCAACAGCCAGTGTTTTGCTATGTTAGCCTGCGTGAGGCTTTACAGAAAGCTGAAATCTCGATGGGTCGAGATGAACGACCTCAAGTTCGGGTAATAGCTGCGATTGTGGAATCAAGAGATTCTAAATCATCTCGCTAACTGTAGGAAGCATTCAATGAAATTTTTGAGAAGGATAGAAAATGATAATTCGCCATACATTTGGATTGGGTTTCCACTATTTTAGAGAACACCAGCAGCCAAAAAGTTCTTAACTCTTGTTTTACGGTTCGTTTTCCTTCTTTTCGATCACCTGAAACTCCCTGGAGGATTGAGAAGTTTAATCCTGAATAAAATCACGAAAAGTGGAAAAATGGAATTTGCAATATTCTTTCACTATTTCTTAAGTTCGCATGGAAGCAAATGCTTCAAGTCGTGTACCTTTGACATTTTTGGCAAATTAAGTAACATGTCAGATTCAATTGATAATTTCCATATTCTATCATCGATCTATTCAAAAGCGACCTCAAAAGACTTCCAGGAAATAACAAGATTCCTGACAGCAACTTTAAAAAACCACGTGCACTGAAATTTTTCCTTATGCCCTCTGGATATGAATTGATTGGAATAACACAATTGATAACAACAAAAACCTCTTTTCATTCAATGTTACCTCTCGCATCTCCATCGTATAATCAGTTCCCAAATTAGAAGCGCATCAACCCAAATATTCGACGCTTCTATCCCCCAAGTCCTCCAAGCAAGTTAAGAAACAAATGAGCCTTGTTTTCTATTTTTTCGTCAAGTGTTAGCTTGCTTCTTGCCAAAGAGCCCGTGCAAAACGACATCCACAAAGACCCTGCAACGTTACGTCGCTGCATCTGACCAATTTAGAGGCGTGCCGGCGTTCGAGAGCCCATTGAGATCAGCGCCAGGAATGAATGAATGAGCGCATCGAGAGAATGAAACGCGCTTCTGCTTCTCCTGATTCTTTTATTTCTCATTTTCCCCAGCGAATGATACGAGAGCGCCTTGTTCGTGTACGTGTCTTTCGTCTGGCTTCTCAATGGGCTCGCGTTCTTACACTGAGAGTAAACGCGCAAAGATTCCGAGTGGTCTTTTTGGCGATCGCTGAAAAAAAAGAGTGGAGAACAGCTCGAGATGGCTGCGTATTACAGCGGCCGCTATACGACGCTGTAAAACTGCAAGACAGCTCTGTGCCTTGTTTTCGTCTCCGAGGAGGACAATTGCGCCGCAAATGCTGCTGTCGCTCTGCCACTGCTGCACGCAATGAATGAAAAGTCGATGGCCCCAATTGTTCATTCAAGAGATCACAGGACAGGGGAATCTTCTCTGCTGCGGATTCATTCGATTTGTGCGGGGTGTGACTTTGTTGGGCTTCGACTTATTGGACGACAGAAGTTCTCGATCTCATGATGTCCACTTAGGATATAATTTTTACAGTGGGCCACAACTGAACTAAGATAGATTTGCACAGGTCACATATAATTGCTTTCAAGGGGATTCCCAAGACTTTTGAGAAACCAATCTTCACCAAAATTTTATCACAGACTCGTACTATCTGGGAAATGGAGAAACCCAAGCATCTGTGTCATATAAATCTCGTGACCCGGACCTCATGCTCTCCCCTTGGTATTGTTTCTCAATTGGTAACCAGCATGAATGACAAATTAATGATTAATTTTCTGACTTGGGCGAAATGTACTTTCATCTTCCCCTCCAAATATTTTTCTCCTCTAATACGAAATCAACTGGGTCCAGAGTACCCAGATAAGCAGTGTCCGTCTTCATGAGAAATCAAATTTACTCAGCTTTCAGAATTGATTTGAGTCTAAAAGCTCATGGCAACTCTGTGTAATAGCGCATCGTGCAATCCCATCATCTAATTTCTGAATTACATTATTTCAACTCTACACTCGTAAATGGACTACTCCATTCCGAGGGCTCTCGTTTGATGACAGAAGCAAGCCATCCTCATTCAAAATTCGCCCCCAGAATTGGCTCTGGTTCCGCAGCTAAAAAGAGCCACGAGCACTACTCTCGGTCCTCTCGGATGCTCTAATAGAGAGCTCCCTTTGACGACCAAATCGCATTACAGAGGCAGAATATCAGAGTCGCCCACTCCTCTATTTGCGTGACATTTACCCGCGATAGCAAAAATTACGCGTACCTGGATGCGCTCGAAACGCGAATGGCCGTTTCAACATGATGGAGCGCGTGCAGCTTAATTACTCTGCAATAATAAAATTTTGCCATCCGCCCCCGGCAGAGTGCTCTCGGAGCGAGTGGAGTGAGCTCATTTATTCACAAGGAGAATGCGCGAGGGCGGCTCTCGACCGATGCGATGCATTGCCGCTCTCACTGGACGAATATTAGTGAGGAACGTTGCCCCCGCGAAGTTATTACGGGTTGATCAGGTGGTCCGCAAAATATTCCTAGGTTTTCCTCCAGATTTTTGAAGAATTCTATTATCTTTCCAAGGAAATTCTTAACGTTCAAATACGTTCATTCCTGTGACTTTCTCGACCAATGCAGGGAGATTTCCGAAAATCTTTGCCAATCACCACTCCTGAAATCGCCATATAAGTCTCAGGGAAATCTTAGATAACTCTAAACAAGATCCAAATCAGGCGAAACATTGTTTTCTCAATTTCAGAACTACAAAAATTTAATATTAGATGGAATTATCAATGGGACATCATTTGATTTACATAAGGAGTTACTGCAAAAGTGAAGAGCTTGCCAAGACAAGTTTTCAGGAAAGCTCTCGGATAACATCTCGTAGATTGGAAAATGCTCGGAAATATTTCAGATCTTTTTGAGGATATTGTTCAAACTTGACACGGATCGGTCAAAGTGCCTTGTAAATACAGGACCAGATTTGTATAAGAATCTTAGTAGTAATCGACTTTTGTTATCTAATTGGATAAAGTAGCGGCTATGATGCTTCTGAAAATACTATACTGCTTCGAGCTTTGAACCTATAAATCTGATGGCCTACGCAACAAGCGTTTTATTAAAAGTTTTTCCCCAAAATCATGCTAATCAAGCGTCAAATCGAAGATGAAATCAGTAAGTCTAAACAATTTCCCATTCTTAGAGGCAGCCACTATCGGATGTTTCTACAATTTTTCCGTTTGCGCCACGCCTGAAACATCGAAGCAGCCCACACGAGGCGAGCATCTTCACTCTGTTCTAATTGTATTGACACGCGGCATGTGTGCCCTATCTGTGCTTCACATAACGCGCTCCTTCCGCTGGGAAAATGCTCGGGACTTGAATTTTCCTCGACACACAACATTTTCGCGGTGCTCGCGACTTGCATGAGCCTTGCGCGTGCTTGCGAATTTATGACCTACATACTCGCGAAAAAAGTCCACTTCTCAGAAAATTTTGCATTATTGATGCAGTAGCCCTTGGCGTTCGACATTCTGTATTTGAATTGGTGGAAAAAGTGGTTTGTAATCATAAGGTTCAGTTCTTGTGGAGAGCTTTTGACTATAGTCGTCCCGAGAAACAGTTGATTTCCCGTGAAAAAAGGTTGGTGCGAGAGGACACATAATGAGGAAGTTTTGAGGAGTTTGATAGTTTGCAGAAATATAATTCATGTATTTATGGGAAAATTCCGCGTGGTAGCAACTTAGTATGCAATCAATTCATGGCCGCAACATCTTGAGGACCACACGATTCAAATTGTTAGATAACAACTATACAACATGATGTCATTTTAGAATTGAATGTTCATGAGATTTTCTTTTCCAAGATTCCAAGATTTCTTCTTTAGCCACTTTCGACACGACCTGAAGAATTTTATTTTGAGCATCAGAACTTTTATGTTGTGACTTCGAATCAATGATATTCCAATTCACCAGTGATATTCATTAGAAATCAAGCACCTTGAATATAATTCCCAATTCACCGCTCATCTATTTTAGGCCTAAAGAGACGATTAATCGAATTATCAATGATAGGCATCATACTTCATTTATCCACCATTAGTGCTTAGTAATTGATCAGTGAGATTCTATCTCAGTCTGAGGAATCTGCGGTGAAGATTTACACCAAGATTGCACTTGGATTTGCACACTGGACTTGGGAGACTGAATTGATTTGTCAAAAACATCCTGTAACGAGTGAAATTCACCAATCCCCATTTGGAAAACTGACTAACCAAACAGAAAACGGAACTCATTGAATTCCAAGTAGGTTTCATAAAGTAATCAGTAATTTGAGAAACTCCTTCTTACTCGTTGATGAGTAAGCATCATTCATTAGTCACTTTTACTGTCTCACGTCACTAATTCGCCAGTAGCAATCGCAGGTGCATCCTGTTCATTCATGCTTTTTCTTCCATCAACGAATCTCACTGCGTTGCGGAAAGAGATGACACCTCCTTTTTAGAAATTGCTTCAATTTTTCCACGACACATCAATTTGAATTCCCATGACGATCCGTCCAGTGCGGCCACTCTCTGATCATTTCATAAGCCTTGCGCCCGGGGCTATTGGTTGCTGCAACTTGTCTCTGCGCTATCAGACTGTACGGCGAACTCCAAAAACCGCTTTGTTGCTTCCATCTGCTTGGCAGTGGGTTCAGAATCCTGGAAATTCCCGATTAGCGCAATGCCGACGCTTTTGTGATTAAAACGTCTACTTAGGTGTCCTTGGAAGTCCCATCCGAGACCCTCGTAGACTTTACCGTCGCCACCAACTAAGAAATTGTAGCCAACGTTTCCCCAGCCTTTGATGTCCATGTTCAAACTCTGGATTTTACGTACGAGTAGGGTGCATACGGACTGTTCAAGACACGGTTCTGTTGCCGTGTGACTCACGACGACCCACTTGATGGGCTTGATCGTCAAGGTTTTGCCTGGTATTTTTGGGTTGTCAGCATTCCATTCTTTGCGGCTTATTATTTTGAGATCCTCAATTGGTTCGGTGGGTGGTGGCTTCCCTATACCGGTACCTCCTTGAAGATTTGTGAAAGTTAGATGAAATTTTACATTTCTTACATAGAATATTTTCCAAAAACTTCTGCGCTTACAAATCCATCCCTATAAAAAGCTATTAGCCTTCCAAACACAGAATTCAACCGAGTGGGAGAATCAGGAATTCGATCACTAATTAAATCTGCTCCCAAACTATTAATTGACGTGGAAACTTCAACCAGTAGTTGACGGTCTTGCCCAAGGTTTTCAAGTGATGATACTTTTTCTAAATTGCGCGAGATTTTGCCACGATGCGAACATTTCAGGCTTCAAAGTATGCAGTCTCAAAATTTCTAGGGACAACCAATCGACTTTCCGAATACTGGATACCTTTCGAGGTTCAATACATAGAAAGAATTTTTCGTTGGGTACCATAGGAGCCACGATACAGGCACTTATTATTTTGCAGAAAAAAAATTGAGCCTTTTTCTCACATCCTTTGTTATCTATTCAATCGGAAGCTTGGGTGAGGGGTGGAATTTCAAACTTGAACACTTCTGAATGGTAGTAGAACCGGTACAGAGGAGTTCTAAGACTTGAAAAATATTTGAGTAGTGATACCGCGAATACCTCGGAAATCGAGCAAAACCAGTGGACAAAATCTTGGTCGCAATCAAACTTCCAGAAAAAACTCTAGATATACTCGTGTCAGTGATAAATATTACCATATTATAGCTCAATAATGGGATTTCACATCGCAGAGATTGATTGTTCAACATTTATGCACAAGAAATAAGAGAGTTGGGCTAAGGATACGCCACGAGACGGACATTTTGAGACCTTATGACTATATTAACCAGCTCATCGTGCAGTTTCAACGGAATCAACCAAAATACTTGGAAGGTCGAGGTTTTTAATTGATTACATATATTCCCTCTCTTTTCTGTGCTCAAATGATCGCTTTTCTTACCACTGACGAAATTAGCAATGCAAAGAACCGCAAGAGCCGACCACATGTTGATTCGAGTAGAGTTGAAACTTGAAAGGACAAAGTTCCTAGTCTTGCTCCGCTTATATTTGAAATTCTCGCCTCAACTATTGATGGTATACATACTTCCTCTCGTAATTTTTGTTCAAACTTTTCTCATGAAGAAACATCGACAATGAAACGATGACTGTCGCTAGTTTATGAACTGTTTCCGTCGTAATTCAATAAGACTAATGAATCCATAAATCGTTCAATCAGGGAATAGCCCACCAATATTATTCTTATGGTGCTGATGTTATATAAGGATCTACTCAAGCGATACTTTTTATTCAATTCGGAAAGCTAGGTCCTCAATATTCTCAAATCTTCGATCAAAATGCTAGAAGAATACGACCAATCTTGTGGAAGTATTAGAGCGTACCTTCATCGAATCACGAGAAAACAATGGCTCTACTCAAGGATCATGAGGACGATCTAGTTTCCTCTGTACAATCAGACAGCTTCATTATAAGACCTTGAACAATTCATGAGAATTGCCAGAATTGCAAAAATCATACAATTCATACAAGAGAGACAAGGAGACTCGGAGAAACCCTGAACTATTTTTGCGTTTGTGAAAGCAAAAACTGGTTCTCTCTTCTCTTTTTAACAAACTTTTTTCCTATATTTCCAACTCAATAAGACCTGCACCAGCAATTGAGGCTCAATCATCCTTGCCTCAGTTTGTCAAATTTTTCATCTGAACATCCTCGAAATAACTTAACTAGGATTGGCAAATTCGATTTTGGACTAATAATAACGAGCAGAATACGGAGACTAATTGATCGGCAGTCTGAATGTCTGATTATTTTTTTCTTGTCCAAAAAAAGTCACGCATTTGGTACCACCAATCTTGATGTATATCGACTCACTTTATTTGAACGTATACGTAATTTCAAAGCCCTAGTGATATCATCGAGTATTAACAAAAATCTTTGCAATGAGTTCGAAAGGATATGGTCTATTTATTCAACTTTTCATGCACAATACCCCGAGAAACCTGATAACTGCGCAGTGGCAATATTTCCTCCTTGTTTGAATAATTCTCAATGAAAAGAAATCTAAAATGACTAAAAGATGAAAAGTCATCCCAACTTCCGATGGTGATGGCACTGCGTCTACCTCACATACACTATTGGAATACTTTTACCTGATCAGAATTATGATTCTACATGGCAAGTATGGAAGCGCCTGGCATCGATTCATGGTATAAAACACGAATGTAATCGAAAATTTTGTGTTGAAATCATGCCACCCGACGCTTTTATCTATGCGATGTAGAATTGTGATTCTAATCAGCTCTAAATATTTTCATACTTCGTGCAAAGTTTTTGCATATTCATACCCGGGCTCCACCACTCGCCCCCCCCCTCCCCCATCTCCCACCATAATTGCGATTCTGCTTCGCTCGTGCTTGATCAACCCCGTCAAGTCCGCGAAGAAAAAAATTTCTCGCGCAAACACAGAGACACAACGCGAAGGTCGCCTCTTTTCCACGCCCAAAATAAAGACGAAAAAGATGCGACAAGCGTCGAGTCCAGTTGGATCAGCTCCGCGAGCCTCGCAGCACTAGTGTTTCGTCGCATAGCGGACGAGCTGTTTGTATGCAAAACTAATTTTCGCTACGCGGAGTCAATCAAAAAGTGAATTCGGGGCGCGTGAGCGACCTCCCCGAGGCTCGTCCGAGCGTTAATTTGCTAATATTCCCCGCGAGGCAAAAAATTGCACGACGCTGCTCG
>JAPYYZ010009533.1:0-18587 GCA_030522705.1 Eretmocerus eremicus
ATATGGGTAGTTGTCAGACATAAGGGGAACGTATGTTAGTACTATGAGATAGGGCTTGAAGAGTAGAAGAAGATGGAATTGCTTTCATCAAGATTGGTGGGACATAAGGGGATGTAAATTGAGAAAAAAAAAATTTTGCACGAAATTCTTCTTTCCTTTCTCATTCGTGATACCTAATTTCTCCTTTTTATAGGAATATCAGGAATCGATTCTCTCCTTATTTTTCACCATTCTCTATCGAATGGTTGATACCGATTTTTGATTGAGGTCCTTTTTGAAAATTTCGGTGAAAGGTGAAGAAAAAATTGAGAGATCCAAGTATTTTTCAAGAAGGACCTCAATCAAAAATCGGTATCAACCATTCGATAGAGAATGGTGAAAAATAAGGAGAGAATCGATACCTGATAGTCCTATAAGGAGGAGAAAGTAGGTATCACGAATTACGCCAAAATGTATAGTTGTAAATAGATGAAGGTACCCCGCCCGAACGTGCACAATTACCGAAACGTTGAGCGTTTCTTATCCTCACTGAAGATCGAATCAAATGTATATAGACATTTTGTCTGTTTTCGGAGTAAGAATAATTCAATTCAGAAATCTTATTCTATCGATTCATTTTTTTTTTTATTAAAACACTTATAAAATTATTTCATGTAAAATGAAAATGACAACATAAATAATAATGCAAGAAACAAATTGGTGAAATGAATGCGATGTAACATTTCGATGAAAACTGGCGAAAAGAGAAAGCATTCTGCTAATGTCTTTTAGCAGCGTATTTTTCATTTTGAAGATCGCGATGGACTAATCACTTATCAAGTACCACATTCAGAGTACGTAATTTGCACCTTTCTGAGAAGGTTTCACTCTTGTGCGTGCATATCTAAAGGCAGTGTGCATTCTACAATTTCCAGTTTTCATACATTTTTCCAACGACTCATTGAATCATTGCCTCCTCAGCATGAATCTGATTTGTGTCAGACTTTGCTGGTGGTACAAGTTTCTCATGTCTTCAGCTCTCTTGATTTTTGATTCCACGGCTAACAAAGCAATTTCAAATATTTCCACGTTCACGAGAGCAGAATTGGGACCAGTGTGAGACTGTTGTGTTCCTTTTTATACCACAAAAGATTCTCATTGAACACTGAAGTTCTTTAGATCAACGAAATCGACATACCATGTAGCGAAAACAATGCTCTTTCTTACAGGGCAACCCTTTCCCATTTTTCATATCTATACCCTTCAGTCGCGGAAGAATTACAGATCTCAAATTCTTCTCCCATCTTCACGCTGACGATCTTGAAAATGTATGCGGGACCTGCTATCAATGACAAGGAAACACAGTTTCTTGTATTAGGACCTCTCCCTCCTTTCTCTCGATACGTAGTGTATCGATCCATTCACGCATTCCCTAATAAACACGTAATCAGCTGAATGGATCATTTGTGGAAGTTGGCATAACTTCAACGTGAAGGGCTTAGCAGATTGTACTTCGGAATAAATGAAAAGGCATAACTATGCTGAGCTCATAACTTTCTATACGAGATTATTCCGTCCAAATTCTCAAGAATTCGAAACTTTGTGACACGATGACAGAAGGTTTAAGATAGAGGACGCATGAGCATGGCAAGGGCCTGGAGGATCCTAGAATCAGAAAAGAACAACGAGAGCAATATGGGTTCCACTACCGTGGCAAAGTCTCCCCATTCGACGACAGTTTTGATTTGTGAAGATCATATTCATATTTTAATCGTATCAAAGCGAAGTAAAAATAAAATTGTTGTCTATTCTGACTAGTGTCTTAAAATTCAGAATGCTTACGTCACGATAAGATGATGAAATATGATCATGTGCGCTCATGAAGACTGCTCAAATTTCTTGAATCGATTATAGGATCTTTATAACATTTTCGGAAGAAATTTCAGTAACGCCCTAAATGTTCACAGGCCCACGAACCTTTGTGAACCCAGGATCGAAATGCAATCCCATGCAACGTTACTGAATGAATAGTTTGGAAAATATCTTTATTGCTGATCTACCCAAACTCACGCAACAAGTTGTTTCGGTGAAAAAATCCGACAGATGTAGATGAAGAAAGATATGAATGAAGGCGTGGAAGTCTGGAATGCGGCGCATATTTTCCGTGTGCGGCTTCGTGCGTGGAAAATTGATCAGTTTACTAACAAACGGAAAATCTATGCGAGAATAGTCACAAATGCTTATACTGAGCAGTCAATTTCGAGTTAGAAAAGTTTTCAAGGCTTTGTAAACTCATATCATGGCTTGATGCAGTCTTGAAATGTCGTCTCGACTCTTTTAATTGAACCTGGAATAGGGCATACCACAAATAGTAGAGTCCTCACTCTACCACGAATCTTATCAAATCAATCATGTAATCGACACTCTTTGAATCATAGAAACATCTTCCGACAAAATCCATGAGATTCTATTCAGTAAAGGGATCACATTTGTCGCAATAGTTCTGTCATGAATCTTATCAAGATAACTAGTTCAAATTAGGAGTCGGGCTTGATATTCTTCCACAGAACTACGATATTATGGTTCCTTATGAGACAAACTATTGAATTAATGATGAGTTCTCATGTGTAGTCTTGTGATAAGATAATACAAAGAGTTTGGCCGTGTTGCGATGCTAATATTCTATTGCTTACGGATCTTAGATGCACTGTAAAAAATTTTTGGAAAAAACTTCAACCAACTGGTTGAGGTTTAATTTTAACCGCTGGTTGAACACAAAATTCAACCATCTGGTTGAGAAAAAAATTCAATCTTCTGGTTAAATTTCAACCAGCTGGTTAAGATTCAACCACCTGGTTGCTGTTTATTGAGAGCCTATGACTGAGTCTTCATTAGTCCGGATGCCAGGGGGGTCTGAGTATGCAATCGGATGTCCAGAAGGCTTGAAGATGCGCCCCATACTTTGAGGCGCTGAATCGATTTCGCGAGGTCGCTTGCCCATAAACCCCGCCGTTTGTTTGTTATTAACAATTTTTAGTGCAGAGTTATGGTTTTTTGCTAATATCTCGGGAAATATGCGTTTTCACGGAAATTTTGAAAAGCCCGCCTTACTACGGGTAATGAAGAGCCGATTCAGGGCTCAGCTCTACACTGTAAAAAATTGGTTGAATTTCAACCAAAAATTCAACCAACTGGTTGGAAAATAACTCAACCACCTGGTTCAAATTCAACCACCCGGTTGAAAATCAACCGGGTCTTTCAACCGGGATTTTCAACCAGTCGGTTGAAATTCAACCAGGTGGTTGAATTTTTTTTCAACCAGTTGGTTGAATTTTTGGTAGAAATTCAACCAATTTTTTACAGTGTGATTCAGATCGAAACTTCGAATGTAGGGTGATGATTTTATGAGAAGAAAATAACACATACTCCAATGGAGTCCTTGTTCGATGCTTCAAGAACCAATTTTAGTTGATTCCCGCGTAAAGAAATGTTCGTCCAAATCAAGTTTTCAAAAACATAGAGATTTTGAACCAATTGGCGATTGAAAACTTGAAATCTGGATCTTTAATTACCATAGAGCCTTTTTATAAGATAAGGAAAGAATCCATTTTTTGATCGAATATGTGTATCATACCCTTAAGATAAAACTCCAGCGAGTTCTCTATTCTTGTTTATTTTCGTTCTCATTTGATATTTTTCAATGAAGGAAGTTTGCTGAATCAAATCTCTCTCCAGAAGGATGTATCCGAATTTTATCAAGAGAATAAGGTATGTTTCAAACGATTTCGGTGAGAACAATACATCCATCACTATATTTCGAATGGATTCAAACTGAGTTGTTTCATCTGAAAACGCACTAAAATAGAACATGATCAAAGCATGTTGTGGAATTTATCAGAACTTCAAAAGCAAATTGACAAAAATTATATGAATTACTCCAAACTTCAGACTAACTTCTAAATCTGATCAAGTTGCGAGTGTGGGAATGTTTCATTTTTTTTGTTCATCCCGCACTTGTTTTGAACATATTTTTTTTTTAACTTATTTTGAAGGAAAATTTTCTTATGCGGGATATTTGGACGTAATTGGTGGAGACTCGAATAATGACGCAAGTAAGATGGATTGGAAAAATGTCAAAATTTCTCCCAAAACATTTCTAGTCGACGCAGGAGTATGATGAAGTGAAATCGGATCCGTTCAATCAGGTCAAATCTGTTCTTTGATCGCGGAGTTTGGAGTTCTGAGCCACCTACAAGGCCATCTTCGTTTGCAACCAAATGAAATATTTCTGTCCAGATCATTAGCTATTCTTTGATCCCCTGATTGAGCTGAACAATTCCTCCTAATACTGTAAAGTGCTCAACTATCCCTGGCATACCTTGAAAATTTGCCCATTCGATGAAGTTCGCGATTAGACGTTCTATTAGCAAGTAGAAAATACTATTAGAAGTGAGTTATCCAACTTGATCGTCTCAAATGTACAAGCTCAAACCTGAAGAGCATATTTCCGTAAGCTCTCGTTGCGTTTCTTACGAAATTTATGGTAAGCATACATGCTCTTTCCGGTCGGCTCTCTCATACCATGCTCTATTTTTCATTATCACATGCCTTGACGCACGTAATCCCTAGGATACTCGGCCGCATTGCGCAAGAAGGTCTCATTCCAGCTCACAGCTGAGAAAGAGAGATAAATAAATCAAAACCTCTACCCAGGGGATTCATTTGTCAGCTTGGATTTTTCAATAATTTAAGAAGTCCAGGTCCACGGGGATTCCATACAATGACACCTGCGTCCATCTGCAATACTTGTCAGCAGCCCAAAGATCATGCAATATTGATGCGATGTCGTGCTATGGTAACAATGCGACAATGAACATATAGAGTCAACGCGTATCTGACGAAAGGAGACAAATTCGTGCATTAGAGATGCATCATTACTCCGCCATGTGAAGGTCGCGCCATAAGTGGAACCGGAAATAGAGGCGTTGCTATGGGTATGCCAGTCATGGTCTACGCGTCATCGATCCACAATGTTGTGTCGATGTGTGGGATGATGGCTGGATCGCTCAGCAGGAGCTCGTAGATAAACGGCAGAATTGGCGCGAACGCAAAATGAGTGCATTGTCTGCGGTACAGAGGTATGCAAGGTCTCGGTGTGGCGGCGCGTGAAACGCCTACAGCGATTGCCGAGGAAAGAGGCCCTGCTATATTGCCTTTCACGCGTCGTGGTCAGCTCGCTGCTCACGAATATTTGCGAGCCGAAGCGAAATTACCGTGAGCAAGCGAGTTCAATCAAGGTGTTTCAAGTTCGAATTCCTCGAGCGACTCGCACTTTGCTCTCACAAAACCAAAACTGGTGCCCGTTACGACGGTGATCGGCCGACCCGCCCGAGAGCCCGCCTTTTCTTGCACCGATTTCGAATAGCTGCATGAAAGTAAAATCGACATCCAAGATTTTGGGCCGTGGGAGATTATAGCATTCACGTCATGAAGTGTTGCGCTGTTGGATTTTGGTGAAATGAGCAAGAGATTTGGTAGCCAGCAGCAGCAGTAAGAGCCGAGCAGGGGCGCTTGCGCAATGCAAAATTGCCTTCATCCACATGAACAATGGGGATCGAGGAAGTTGCCGTGGCGCTCGCTCGCGACACTTATTTATGCGGACCGTCTGTGTCTTGGATAAGCACTCGCATTGGCTGTCCTGCATAATTCCCGACCGTGCATAAGTCCTGCCCCCAGTGTCTTTCCTATGGCTACCTCCTTAAGCGATGGACAGTCTGATGTGACTTTCGGATAAACACTATGTCCTCTCGTTACGGAATCAGGCCACCCGCTGCCGCAAAGCTCTGCGACATCACCATCATACTGTAATCTTCTCTTTCTTTCCTTCTCTTATACTTCCTATTGAAACAAATATTTTTCCATCCAATCGGATAGTATGTGAAACAAACCGACTATCTGATGTAATTTAATTGATAATAAAGAATGCCTATGCAGAATTCGCTCTCTTATATAATAAAAAAGCACCAATCATCAATCTTACTCAAGTGCTATATTCATTTTGTAAGTTTCTTGGTGAACGTGTTCTGCAGTGAAGCAAAAAGAAGTGTAACATGTATGTAATGAAAATATCTTGTCCTGATGAACCGAGCAAGAAATTTCCGAAACTTCTACCCAAAGAATGAAATAATTTGGATTGTTCGTAGCATTACAAGATCATTGTAAACAACATACTTATTAAATCATCTCGACCTGCAAGCGACAAAACGACTTGACATCGACCAATAACAATAAAAAAAGATCTTGTCAGCGAGTACATTTAAACATACTCAACCTGTGTAATGAAGAATTCAAACTATTTCCACCTTTCTCAAATACCATTTCGATTTGGGTGAAACAAGAAGTTGATGATATCAAATTCTACAATGGCAAACAATAACCCCTAAACTCAAATGTTTACTTGAAAGTATGGTAGAACCCTTCAGAGGGGCTACAGCATGGCCTCTACATATAGCTGCATTCTGAAAAAGAACCCATCGTTTTTTCGCAAATTGTTACACAAATTTACCATCCCAATTATCAGCTAGATGTGCTGAAGTACTTACAAGGGTAGAGCTAGTGGTGCGGGCCATCAATCTTCCCTAAAATTTTTTCACCAAGTTGTACCATTAACATCAGACTCGAATCGCTCATGTAATAGCTGTTGAAATAGGAGAGTTAATCGACCGTTTTGAGATGAGCCAACAAGAACTCAAAGCTAAAAATTCGACACTCTTAAAAGTCTCAACGCAATGAGCTGACACAATTCATGTCTCTAATACACTCCACGGGACTAGAGATGAATGAAAGATTCAAAAACATGTCAACCATAGAAAGAAGTCATATCGAAAAATCACAAGGAAATTAAATGAAAGTTTTCCGGATCAGTCTCTTCGTAGGCCTGATCACTATCTTGTACCACCTTCGAGGAATCCAGAGTATCTCTGTCGAATAGGCCCCTTGTCCGAAAATGCTACTCTTGTATTCATATTCCTTCAACACGGGCTTACATAGGTAAAGCTAGAGTTTCTGACCGTACCTCCGAATAGGAGGCTCATTTGACAGAGATGTACTCTGAATGCTTGATTTTTGAGGTGGAACGAGTCTTTGAATAGTACATTGTCTAACGAGTGAGGAATAGTTGCCGATTGCACACGAGGGCGCAGCCCGAGTGCCCAATCGGCAACTCATAACCTCACGCGTTGCACACTATAGTTTTTATCACAAGGGGCGAGGAATCTCCCATATCAACGTTACGATATTCTTCATTGCGCAACGTTGCCAAGGGCTGGCGTGGCGTTATTTTTAATAACATCACCTCAGTCGGTAATGATTGGCAATATACAACATTCCGCATGCCTGCGGCATGGCGGTATTGGGCACATTCCGAGCCCGCGTGATGAAATAGTAGATTATATCACTGAAGATGGAAGGCGAGTTCGGACCCTAGGACGTGTTGTCGACCGAGCGCAGCGAGGGAGACATGTCCTAAGGGCCCGGACGAGCTCTTCCACCCGAAGTGATGTGATCTCTTTCACCACGAGAGCCGCAAAAAGGGGAGAAATGTCCGATTTTGAGGTTAGAGTGGTAAAAAAAAATTGGCGAAGATTAATGACTTAGAACCCTAGTCCTTCTCGTTTTCGTGTTCTCTTCAGTTTCGAGTTTTCTGCCTTGGCATTTCAATACAACGACTTTTAACGAGAGAAACTGTCGTCAGGAATATTAGAACTATCAAACCTACGACGTAGAAGTCAGTATCATCATTCACCTCATTACACCTTCGTGAATAAGTCTGAGGGTATATTTGCCACTGAGCAAATGAATAAATCGACCAGCAGACTCAATATCAGTATGTGCTTGGCAATAATGTTACATGTGATCGCTTCAATATATCTTTGACAAATAATCCAAATGGAAATATTGTCCCTCTGTCTCGCACTATCTTCATAGTTTTCTTGGAGAACAATACGCACGAGTAGTACTCAGAAATGGATTCGAGTCACGCATTCAGCAAGCTGTTTCCTATGAACTGCGCGAGCGTGCAACATTAGTCAAAGCGCTCTGTAGGTCACTCTCTCTTACATTGCCACGCCTAAGCTCTAGATGTATGTGAGCTAACTTCAGATGGTTACACAAAATTTACGGGAAACCGCAAACTCGTCAACTGAGACATCAAACAATGGCATGGAATTGAACTGCCAAAATGAGGCAATCGTTTTTAACTAGAATGCATGGTGCTTATGAATCGTGTATGAGTGATTTTGAACGTCATATACGCGCGCTAGCAAAATTCCAAAAGAAACTGGCCCTTCCTCCAAATCGCCCCCCCCCCCGACCGAAATCGCGCCTCCCAAAATCGGTTTCTGGATCCGCCCCTGATCATATAATGGTACTAGCCAAATTCGACCCGTACCTAACCGCGGTAATAATTCAAGTGGCTTAATGATGAGATGAGAAGAATAAGTAGCACAAGCCAGATAGCTTATTCATCAATGTTTGCCAATAAGGCCTATATTTTACGAGTGATATGATTGCGTGAAAATATCTTCTTCAATTGAATACGTATATCTGTCTGACATGAAGCAGTATAAAACCATTCAGATTATGAATACCGTATGTTGAGCTCAGAAGCTTCAACATTTTTTGAATCATACTTGCTTGCTGGGCTTTAAGAGCATCAGTTAGTGACGGGTTCTGAATGTAAGTGTCTGAACGTGCCCATATGCGTGTAGAGAGTTTCTGTTAAACTGAGAAGCAATCCTACAAATACAACTAGCCTTTCATTGCTGTTCTCGGTGATGATTAACTGCTGTTTCTTAGGATTGATCAGAAGATTAAATTAAAGACTTAATTTCTCCGGGATCAATCATCTATACCTAACATTTTGCTATCATTAAATCTGTGAGGTGTGGTGATTTTGGTATCAAAATTTGAAATTTTCGGGTATAAATCATTCAACGAAGACTCCAGTCAAATAAACTTATCCCAATGATACTTGATTTTTTACGCTGGTTTACATATTCAAGTCATCCTATGTCCAGAGCACGTGTGCATGCCAATCATCTAATCAAAAATTACATACGGTCCATAAGACTGATTGGCTCATAGTCCTCTGCTCATCTGACAACAAGAGTCAAGATACATCTAACAAAAAATACCATCAATTCATGAACGTGATTGCCAGTAGTTTGGTCAAGGTCAGTTCATACCTAGATTGGCTACGTTAAGACTCGCGTAGACTACATCTCGCAGTTATTCCCATGTACTTGATCCTAAGAATAGATGGACCGATATATCTGGCTGCAACTCTAATCAGGTATTGACCTTTAGGATCATTAATGAGGAAGATGCAAAAAACTCAAGATCCCTTGAGTATGATTCACCAATATTAAACACTAGTCTCAGTATTGAAGAACTCGACTGTGGAACTCTTCACCTGTCCCCTTTCATACAATACTTTTCTATTACCATCAGGTGTGCTTGCTGTCATGACTAATTTATTAATGGAAGAAAAATTGATATTTCTGCTCGAGATACCTTTGCAATCACGATTTGAGGGACTCAAATCGTGGAACCACTTTGAGTTTTCCATTAATGGCAACAATGGATGCCACATTTGTCTCATCTTTCCAACTCTTTTTCCGATGCTCAAAATTGCAACAATAGGCTATTGATATCTAAATATGAATCAATGAAGGTAGTTCATTTTGTAGATGATTGCATCATTTTGTTAATATGATCAATCAACCTTTGAACCTAGTCTGCATGCCACAATAAAATGCGTAGGCGCTCTTCAGTGATTGAGAAACTTATTGTATCAAACAATTCAAGAATAAGAATTCTCATGGCTTGTGATTGCAATGATGATTTTCATCACAATAATCGGCCAATACTTGTCAGATAAACCAACAGCACCAAAAACCAATGAGTGGATTCAACTCGTACCAGAGGTCTACACTTGAGGTTCAAAATCATATCTAATGGAAAATGCTAAACTGTCGATACTTTAATGCTATGGTGTCATTAATGCCAGATCTAGGCAGGAATGAGTGGTCAGTCAGGATAATACAAGGAGAGCAAGAGGGATACTTTTTAGTGCGCAAAGCACAAGGAATAAGTGTAAGTGGAAAAACATTCGGACGTTCGTGACGAGTACAGTCATTCTGTAGATCAATACACTCTAAAGAAAGCTGGCAGACCTTCAACTCCTTTCCCTCACGTGACATTGCGTGCTAACTCTTTCCGTTCATCTCCTTTCTTTCCGCTTGGATTCAAAAAGAGGAAGCCTAGTAACGGTCAATGAATCCACCACGAAACAAACATTCCACTTTTAATTGATTCAGTGCATCAAGGCTTGAAGAGTGTAAGTTCTTATGGTAAAGCCAGAGGGAAGCAGAGGAGAGCTTTCTATCTGGTTCCTGGCTTCTGAAATCTGAGAATACCTCGTATTTAAATTTTGCCAATGAGGAAACGAACTAGATGGAGCCAAATCACGACAAAGACCTTTAGGCTGCATTTTCACGGTATGATTTTGTCACTAGGTAGCCTATTCTTCTGCGTTGGAGCAAGAGAGAAAGACTCTGTCCTGGGGTCACTAGATCATCCTCTCTCTCTTGCTCCAACGATGAAAGATGGGCTGTCCTGGTGACAAAATCATACCGTGAAAATGCAGCCTGAGACGTAACCCTCCATTGTAAGGAGACAGATCTAAACTGAAATCACGATCGGTCACTGTATTATTCGAATGCAATACAATCATAAAATAAAGTCCTGATTGATATTTAGTACTGGAACCTAACTGCAGGATACCAGGAATAGATGGAAGATATCCTGATTCGTCTATTTTTGGATGTATACAAGAAAAAACTACGATAAGTTCTGTGGAACTTGCGATGAATTAAGTCATTTATGGCAGTATCATTCTCCCACCCTTTTGACGGGCAGAAATTATTAAATCTGCACTCGACTTCCAAATCGATATTCAGGCATAAAGAATTTCGCTAAGAAAATAGTTTATGCAAATGCATAGGTGAACAGCCACATCCGACTGCGGCAAAGCGCCTTGCATCACAGAATACAGGGCTTCCACTGAAAAGAGGCAGCAGGACAATGCATACTGAACACCTATCTGGCCCAGCGATCCATCCGATCCTCTGCAAGCTTGCCAAGCTGTAAGCTCTCACCATGTACACAAAATCCCACCGGCAAGCCGCAGCAGTGCTCGAATGTCGACTTGGATTGCGTAAGTATATATTATTCATCATATCCAAACGGCCTTTCTTCCGCTCGTGGCTGACACCGCCGCAAGTCGCAAGCCGTAATCAGGTCACAGCACTGCAATAGTCTAAGCTCGGTTCGTTCCGGCAATAGCTGCAGTCCATGCAGCCCGAGGTATTAGCTTAAATTCCAAGGCGTGGCAACGTACTTATTGTCTTGTGCCGTTGCAGCTGCACAGGCCACTTGTTGCACCGGTAGCAGGACGTCTTTGAAGGTAATCCGACAAGGTCGCGCTACATTTTATACCCGACCACCTCGGCGTTAATCCCGCACTGAGCCGACTTTATTTCTGCTCTTATTATGATGCTTACCGGCGCTTGATTCCATTCTTGGCTCGTATTCGCCTTTCTAATTTATAGACATAATGCCCATACAGCGAATGCGGTATATTTACTTGCTCCACGAGAATCGATAGCATTGCCATATTTGTCAGTCGTTAATGAGGCGTTAAAGTGGCCTCAGCTCATTTTACATTCTGGTTATCTTATCACATTTGGAATTGAAAGAATGCAAATTTGAAGGCAACATTTTTCATTCCAGACCAATCCTGACGAGAATCAGAGTAGTGGTCTTGGTGGCATTTGCACCCAGAAAGGAATCGAAAATGATTGGGGTATTACTGAGCAGTTGGCAAGATGGCTCTTGCGAAATCGATGGCGCGAAAAGAGATTTTCTGCAATGAGCGAATCTTCCTGGGCTGCTACGATGCGCATAACGACCGTGGAAGCGCACGTTTTCGTGGTAACGCGATATACGTGCCGCATGAGGTTTTCTCTCACTGAACGTATACTAGAGTCTGCAGCTGCACTATTGGGATCTTCCCCATGATCGATGACTGCCTCGAGCTGTAAGTACAGCAAAGCACGAAACCCGCGATCAGCTATACAACACTCTGTACTCACACATTGTACACGGAGCGACTCTTGGAGGTGCTCGAAAAAAGCCTCTCTGCCGTGAACTCTCGCGGAGGGGACCTTGCGAGTATAGCAGGTACACCGGTAAAGCTGTTGGAACAGCTATAGTTGTAGAGTTCATCGCGCGAAAGGGCGACGCGCCAGAGGTGAACAGTATATACAGAGAGACGACTCACAGCGGGGCACCTTGCTATGTCTATGCCCATTTATCCCTTGAAACCGATGCAGTCGAGCTCCCGACTAGACCTTACAGCATTGCACCGACTGCGAGTAGACTCGATCTGCGATACGCGCACGTGGAATGTAATTGGCAATTGATAGATCGATCGATGACAGGGTTTTTTGCTCGTTATACAGGCGCAACGACAATGTGTCATTAACCAAGATTAGAATGCGTGATACGACTTTTATATGGCCACGTGACTGCCTATGCTCAGCCAATTGTGCAGGCGTTATGGTACCCTCTGCAAATCGACAAGTGCAGTATGCAGTTCGCGATTAGAGCTCAGTATCCACCCCTTAGTAGCTTTATCAGATACAAGGCAGAGATTTTATTCAAAACCTTATTTTATTGGAGTACACATTACCACGAATTATTACAACTCCGTACAACGATTACAAACATTCACGACTCTCCTTAAGTACATCACAACAATGATTCGTTTAGCCGAAACGTACAGAGTTCATTTCTGGGACTTGCTCGTCGTTCTAGTCGATAAAGGGATCTCGAGAGAGAGAGAGAGAGTTATCAGATGAACTTTTGAGAGTTTGAAGCCTGAGTAGTCTCGCGAGCTTTCACAACTACCTCAACTCTACAGCTGAACAACAAGATGATGGGATCACAAACAAAGTTTCCCAAAAAATACTCAAAAAGAGTTACAAGCAAATTGTTGCAGACTTTACTGCCTCGTACTCTCTCAAATCTGACAAAAACAATAGAAAAATGGTGCAAGATATAAATAAGTGATCGGAGCCTATGTACAAAGAGGATATGAGTTCAGGTTGAAGCTCTAGACGAATCCTGTTGTCTATCGTCTGTAGTTAATCTGATAGGAGCCAAGGTTCAGGTCGATATTCGACGCGGGGTGGCCATTGAATCGGCTGGGGGCTGGCGCGCTGTACGCTGGGTTGTAGGGGGCTGGGGCAGGGTACGCCCGGGGCTGGTACTGCGTGCTGTACTGTGGCTGGTACTGCGGCTGGTACTGAGGCTGGTACTGGGGCTGAGGGATCGACTGGGCTGGCAAGGCGGCTGGACGAGCGTAGGCGGCAGCGACTGATTTGCTGTGGGATGGAAATATGGAAACAGTTAGAACAGACCTGACCTCGATTGTGACAAAAGTAATAAAGTATAGAGAAACATCTATAGGTGCTTGAGAGGGCTGCTCACACTCAGAACTTTGCATATATTTTCACTTATGTGGGAACGTAGGTTTCTCAAAGTTCTGGACGCTAACGCTCAAGTATTTTGAAGCTAAACCAACTTGGAAAAATTCAAAATCAAGTTTTTCCTCAAAAAGATTCTTAATCCGGCTTACGCTTGCCATTGCTATCACTCCATGAGAAATATTTCGCATACTCGACAATCAACAATACGCCACATCATATTTGGACGCGATCAAAACGTAATCATGAAGACCTTCCATGTGCACAGAACGAGGCAAGAAGTGGCGAAGTGACGAATTATTTCATATACGTATGTACATATAGCACTGTGATTCCGAGTGGACTCTGGCTTGCTCGCGTCACTGTCAGTCTAAGAAAAGAAGTTCTGGGTCCCAGATTGACATTTATTGTCACTGACCACCTCATTAACACACGATGGATTTTGATTCTTGTTGAAAGCTGTTGATAGAATTAGCGCTGAACTCACTTACTCTAAGGCACTCCTTCAGAGACATGTTAAAAAAAATGTCTCAAGAAAGATAGAAATTACGAATCAGATCGTAAATGCGCTGCAGTGGGTGGAATCAGAACCACGCTCTCAACTACTTTCATGGCATACTGATCAACTCCTCCATATTACGAACTTATCAACAATCGGAGTTGTCTCAAATGTTTTCAATGTTGAATACATACATTTCGTCTCATTTTTTCTAAACCATTGAATGCCTTGAATTGGTGAAAATTTTGACTTTTGACTTTTCTTGTAAAGAACTGGTCATCTTTATGCTAACAGATCAAAATCAATTCTGAATAATGCTTTTTTAATCACGCTTTATGTGCAAGTTAAACTTGATGTCGAAGGTGATCCCACGCATGCCGCAAATTCACAAAAAAACCACGGAAAAGTGGTAAAGACAGTTTTGAATAATTCTTTCCATCCGGCATTTTCTAGTGATTCGATTGTGGACCAGGACCACAACAGGAAAATTATCGAATTACTAAAATGCTTTCAATGTTATTTTACCAATATTTCAACTTCACCATACATACTCTTCTGATCTGAGTTTCTTTCAGTTTTCATGATATTCTAGAACATGATTCCACGAACGATCAGAAACAAGTTTTTCTGAAATATCTCTCTGAGATCTGGCATATTTTGCTTTATATTGAAGTATTCAATTCACAAAGGCACTTGACGTATGTAATTTGATTGGAAAATGTGCCTTTGTGAATTGGACATGTCGATATGAGATCTTTGATTACTTGGTTTTAGAGAGTCTGGGCCAGGAATCACGGTTGAAGGTGAGACTGTATCCTCAAAACTTCTTCAGTTAATTCCAGCCTGTTCATCACCAATATTGCCTTCAATCTCTGATAATTTGTGATTCTGACGATATCAGCGCCAAGTGCAATGGATTTCGTTCAATGTCCAGCTCGGGAGGAAGACCTCGACGAGTCGTATTTCCTCAAATATTACCGCGTCTACCGCTCGATGAGTTGCGAAATTTGATGCGGCGGGCCGTGTATGGGCGCGATCGTGACGAGTCGGGCAATTTGGCTGGCAGGTCTCAGGTGCGACTTTAGAACGTCTGCGGAGCCGCGAATGAAGAATCACGAGCCGAACGACCTGGAAGATTGCACTGCTGCTGCTCGGGGCCCAGGCTCATTTTGTGCAGCACCAGAAACGGGCTACAATACAGACGAGTTCGCCACAAGAGGTGAACGTGCGGGCCGAGTCGATTTACCTATCTCCTCTATGAGCGAAGAGTTGCAGGCGAATCCCGAGCGCGAGTTGAACTTTGCGGCGCGGCGTGTTGCACAGGCGCGGATTCCCACGGCCCACGGCGGGGCCCGCTTTGACATTAGCGCGAGAGAGCGAGATCATCGACGCCCGCGAGAAAGAGCGAGAGAGCCAGGCTTGTTTGCAGTTCTCGATTTCACCGCGCGCACCGCGTTATTTATTGGATGCCCTCGTGCCTCGAAAGAAGCTCTCCCGTGCTCGCGGTTTCCGAGACGACGATTTTTGCACGCGACCAAAAGATCCGATTGAACAATAAGGGCAACTTAATTACGTTATGCAATCTCGGTTCGCGGGCGCCTCGGCCTCGCATCGTACATAAAGCAGAGAGGATCGAGGATGCCGCGAGCTTGCGTAAGATGAGTCGGAGGCCGATGCTCTCTTTGCTGCTCTCCGAGGCAGTGGATCGCTATCGATGCGGCTGATTTCGATCTGGGGCATTATCAAATTCTCACGCTCGTCTATGATTGAATTCATGGGCCACTTCTTGTACGCATGTATTTATTCAAGCAAGATGAATTGGTAATATTGTTCAGCCAAATCTCCAACAGATCTTTCTTTTTTTTCAATCTACACTTCAGATCGATTGCTTTTCTCAGACGAATGTAAGGTATTGGTTGGAGCTGATTCCATTTGAAAATTGGCATTAAATCCAATCAACTTGGTGCGAGATTCAGGTATATTTCTGAGGTGGAGTGATCTCGTTTGAAAACTTCTCCTCACGCTTTTGCACCCGGAGCATATAAACTTGGGAATAATAACTTGGAGCAAACGTGGGGTGCGAACCGCCTAAAAAAAAACTTTCTTACTCCTCGCAAGCTGAGTAAAATATCGGGATAAGCTCTGAAAGGCTATCTATTTTGAAATTTCCTCTAAATTGTCCGCCAAGTTTATTTTGGAGATTGCGATTACTAAGAGAATTAAAAAATAAATTTTGACGGAATTCCGGACAGGGATTTTCTGAGAATATCGACTCTTTCATTAAAAAAACCATGGAACTTTGAATTTTTAACAGATCCGGAAATCGTTGTTGGCTTCTACCCACAAGATAATATTTTCCTTATCTCCTCCTCACCCCCGGATAGAGTTTTTTCACGCGTGAGACTGAGAAGCAATCTTTCAAATTTGTCCTAATTTTGGTTGGTTGCGTCATAAGGATCAGAGAATCTTGAGAAAATTTCTGATACATTTGTAAAGCATATCGATACTGAATAAAATAATAAAATTTATGAGGGAAGGAAAGCTATCTGGACATTTTTTGACGCTCTTTCGGTCATTGACGATTATTTTGACACTATAATGTGACTATAATAACACCAAAATGCCATTACTTCCACAATTCTTTTGACTCTGGAACTTGATCAATCTTTACAATAAATTTAAAAATTGGAATTGAAGGTTCTTTCAGCTCAGTTTATTTCTCCGCAATTATTTTCATCACCCTAAATTTTCCAGTGAATGCGTCATCCCAGCCTTGTGGCAATTGCCAACTCCACCTACAGGGGATTCCGAATACCTTTGGCACGTTGCATTGTCGTGGATTAGAATCCGCGATAAGAGCAAGCCGTTGGCCGGGGGCTGCGCGAGTGTAACACTAGTTGAGAGAAAAGTGGCCGACCTCCAATGGCGCGAATGCTTGAAATCGCAGACGCTTGTTGGATATATGTAGTTACTCGCGCGGTCCGGTCATTGAGCGAGTGATTATATGGGGACCAGCGCTTTGGCTTCGCCGAGCCGCTTATCGAAGGAGGAATGTGTCAGAGAGCTCTGGTTTTGCTCGCTCGCTCGAGCGAATACAACATAACTTTCTAACTCGTGACTTATTCAACAGGAGCGCGGCTCCACGCACTCGAAAATGCCCGCGCGCGCACCGCACGACAAATCATTACGCGCGCGACAGTTTCCGGCTGAGAGCGGGTCCCCGGGCGGGCTCGCGATCATTAACAATAAATGCATTATCGGGGCGCGCGGCGCGGGCAAAAATGCCAAAACCAGATTTCAGCGTCCATTACGGGCTCGCAGCGGAAAATATGTATCGCGATGACATGGAGCATTGCGCAAGCGGCGCGTAATATATATAATCAAACGGAGCGCATAGAGAGCCCATGTGGTTACGCGAAAAGCAGGTGTGGAATTTTATATTCGATTGCCGCGTGGCGTGTGCGCGAGGGCACATCTGATACACCGCGCTTACGCAATGCGCGCAAAGCGAGGCGTAAACGGCGGCCAGGTCCGCATTCCAGCCATGGGAACTCGAATTCGCCGCAGCGAGGGATACTCACGTGGGCGCGGGCCTCGGCAGCAGCTGGTGGTTCTGGATGGGGTTGTAGGGCTTGGGCACGGGGTCGTAGCGCTCGCCGTTGGTGTAGCGCGGGTCGGTGTGGTAGACGGAGGGGTCCTCGCGGTACTGGCCGTCGTCGTCCGGGTCGTCCTTGGAGTCGGCGAGGCTGTTGCCGCTGAGCGTGGGCGGGGGCACGTTGATCCCGGTGCCGGCCGGCTCGAAGCCCGTCTTGGCCGACGCGCCGTACTCGATCTCGCGCACCGCCCCCGTGTCGTCTATGAAGCCGTACTTGCCGTACACCTCGCCCGACGGGTACTTGGACTCGATCTTGTAGCTGCCGTCGGCCGCCTCGTACCCGAAGCTGTAGCTCCCGTCCTCGTTGTGCCTGCCGGTCCAAATTTGCACGTTTTAGAGCTGAAGGGTGCTCTGAGCGCTGTGTGTCTTCGTCGATTGAGAATTGGCCGGATCCTCGGCCGGATCCGGACCAGAAGCGAGGTGCAATTGCATCCAGCTCTTCGAAAAATCGAGCTGGTCCTTTGAGCGCTACTTGCTCTGGTTATCATCTTTCAGAATAATCCCTTTGGGATCATACAGGTGAATTCATCAACGTAATGCCGTAGAAAGACCAAAGCACTTACTCGGTTTTTCAAAATGCCAAAATGTGATTACACCGTTCTGGCCCGAAGCCGTCCAATTAATTGTTGCGATGTCATCGGGAACAATGGAGTGGGAAAAACTATCTCAAAGTCGATGTACGTGGCTCGAGGTGTTTTTAGACTCGGGCTGTCGATCGCATTCGAGCGCGGATATTCCAGTAATTGAAAGTTGCCTGAGATTCGGATTCAAGGCAGTGCAGGGTCTGGATCCGGTCCTCGCAACTCGCAGCCCTTGATCCACCGAAGGTCAGTATTGTTTCGCG
>JAPYYZ010009534.1:0-12376 GCA_030522705.1 Eretmocerus eremicus
TCCAGATCGATTGGATGAATATTTGATAGAGAGTACGCAATTAAAATCATGAGTCTCACTGGGCTCGAGGAAAAAAATTCGATCATTCGCATGTGAATTGACTCGTACAATTTTTCGTGATTCAATAGATCCTCTATGTGTAGAATACTGACTTTCAAAGGCATTGGAGGAGATATCTGTACATTCTTAGATCGATTAGATCAGTATCTGGTGAACGCCACGCGATCAGAGCTATAAGTGTCATTCGTATTCAGGAGGAGAGCACGATAATTACATATCCAATCAACTCGTGAGTATCTCAGAGATAAAATTCCATCTCGCTTAGGGTCGAAGGTTTGAGTTTGACCCATACTCCCACGGCTAGACTTCTCATTCACCATAGAATGATCCGCAATCGATATCCGAGATTGTACGCCGAAATCAAAAGTTCGGGAGACATTGCTCGGTTGTAATCTCTTGTTTCTCCGATGAACAAGTATGAGTACTTGAGTTTTAACTAATACTGCTAGAACGCACGGATGAACTCAAAATCCAGCCTACACTTCAGCTATGTAGAGTATTTTCAAACGGACGCTCTATGCAAACTCAGTTATATTATTCACGGGTTTCTGTGCAAAAAGTCAGCCCCGACGATCACGGGGTTGGCCGAATGAACATTCGTTGAGATCTCTGCATGTCAGTCTTCTGACTGTGCTCATAATATCATGCTCTCACATTCTGCGTTCTGATCATGCAGCGAATGCAAGCTCTCTTGCCAGCCACCGAACGATCTCCTATTAAGATGTCAACATAACCCTCTCCAATACCTCAAATCCCTTGATTTTGGAGCTTTATATCTCGAGACCGAAACGTTTTTGCTCTTTGACTCCATTTGAACTTTTGATCGCGGTGTTCCAATCTATAAGATGCTAGAGTCTCGTTGAGATCAACCGGAACCTCAAATCAATGTATTCAGTGCGGGGTCCTTTAGGGTCATGCTGGATACTGCTTTTGGTAACGAAGTCAATATGTGCCCCTTGCGCACTGTGCAATTTTCTCGTGGCAGCGGCTTGTTTAGTTTTGGTGGATGGAAAATCGCCCCATTTTTGCGAACCATAATGGACTGAGTCCATCCTAAGTAACCCAGTGACTACGACTGCTGCGTTCGAGTCATTGTTGGATCGAAGAATCACAACTGATTGCAAGGTGTGGAACTACGGTGTAAACCACTCATCATTTGAATTATCACAAGGCTAGGGTATCCGGTCAGAATGATGGCGCTCTCTGAAGGGGTCAGTACCGTCAACCGGAGTTACTTTGGAACTCTTTTCAATTTTTCCGTCACTGTTCTTCCGGTAACTCACAAACGCTCAACTAAAACTTACTTCCATCTATACCATTTAGAAGCTTGAAATTTTAATTTTCAATTAGCGCGAAATGGACCTAGACTGGACATTTTGGCTCAGAGCTACGAGTAGTTGAAAGAGTGTTACAAAGTTACAACCCTGTTAGTACAATTTTGGAACAGTATAAATCGCATTTCGGATGATTGCTATTATACTGGTATGCACGATCCCAGGATTGACTTCCACCGGTCACCGATTAATTGCTGAGAGTCTAGGCTTTCAATTGACCCACTGCAAAGTCCTGGTCGATGACTCTAGTCCCCAAAATCGACGTTTGACCCTTCCAGTGGATTAAACTCGTTTGCAAATCACATGGACCAACCTGCACCTCAAGAATTGAGAGGAAAACTATATCAGTAGTACTCCTTCCATCTTAAAATCGCGATAGCTCCGTCCCCAGACATCAGAATGAGACGTAACTGAGCTCGTTTCGGAGCTCCCTCAATTCCTAGATCGATGTCGTGGGTTCTGATTCTGATCCTGTCGATTCGCGGTTTCAACGGAGCTCTCTCGGATTGTTCCAAAGTTACCCCAATCCCCAAGGAAAACCTCGAGGAAAACACTTTTTTTTGAACACAATGTTGAAAGACTGGAATTACTCGTGGAGGACTAGGTGACTCGTGCGAAGAATGTTGGGGCACGATCTTTTGGCACAATTGGTATCTTCGCTACGTCTCGTCAAGTCGTTTGTTGACCTGATAAGGCTACAAAAATTCACGTGACACTAACATCGATCGAAAGTGATCACAGTATTCCCACGAATTCTATACTATCTCTATTTATAATTACTATTGCCGAGAAACTCTTCACAGGTTTTGCAACTTGAAATGAAAGAGTGCAGACTTTGTAGAGTCTATTGGTCAATCGTTCGACTGATATCCCACACTAAACATTCAATCTGGCATATACATATTGCAAGTTAGTAGAGTGGGTGCGTAGCAGGGAGACACAAAGAGAGGGAGCGGAGAATAATCGACAGGTCACTAAAGGAGAGATACATTCGACTGACAGTGAATATGAATGAAGACAAACAAGATTGATCACCTACGGAGCGATTATTTCGGCAGTTTCTTATATATTTGATTGAGATTGTGAACGTCGTCACGTAACATGTTTTCATTGCAGTCAGAATTGATGAAAATCATTTCCGACAGGGTTTTCTGATGGAAATTAGATTCTTGGTCTAGAATCTTAATCTAGCAAAGGCCAATCATATATATTTCATGATTCGAACTTCCGCAAGTGATAAATAGATACCCGATCATATCGAACGAGTGTCAAAATTAATTTGATATTTCACCGACAGTGGGCCGATAGAACTGTCGAGGTGAGAAACATATGGAGATGGCATGTGGAATAGCTTTCTCGCAAGCGGTCAACTCGGACTGCGATTCATACATAAGCCGAATCAAGTTCTTCGACAATCGACCACTTCGGTCAGTGCGTCGGGGACCAACCTCGACAGATCTGTCAGTCCCCCGGACGAGCCTGATCTGTCAAGGAATGGCGAAACGCACTAACGTCAAGCGTAGAATCGAATTTTTCCAAATGTTTCTCATCTCATCCTTGTTTCCATCGAAATCCTTTCGATGCATCCTCGCCACCCATACAAGGCTCGGAGGGTACACATGTCAAAGTGGAGTGATCCATTCCGACTTGTGTCAAACCCAGCAAATTAGCTGATAAAAATCGGCGAAATTAGCCGATATAATTCGACTTGCACAGGCCGATCATATATATTTCATGATTAGAATCTTCGTCTTAGACCAATCCAATTCATGTTTGAAACTTCTCATATGAGGAGAAACTAGAGCATTCGGATTCTTGGATTCTTTGCGCTCGTGTATTCCAACAGACAGACCTCTCTTCATCTCATCGACATAGTTTGCATCAAATCTTTACATTAACATATATAAACAACGCCTGTTTTTTCAATTTAATTTAAGCAATCTCCACCCGATTTGACGATTCCTTAAGAATTTCCGTCTATTTTTGGAAAGGTATGAATTCCATATTCACCAAGTACGTGTAAAGATTTAGGAAAAAAGCTCATGTGACAAGGAATACTTACTCTGAAAGGGGGGGGGGGGTGTTGGACTGTTCCTATTGTCAATGGGCGAATATCTCAGATGTTTCAACTCATGGAGTCTAATCTCGATACATATTTCATCGAATTCCGACAGATAATCAGTCTGAATGAGCAACTTTTTCGCTAATTCTATATCTTTTCTGTAAAATTTTATGCGAGACAAAGAGATTGCACGGTCGACGAGATTGAAAATAATATCCTTCTTTCATTCAAACGTGTGTTGGCAGGCGAAATAGAGGATTCTACTCGAAGATATCGGTTTTTGATTCCGATCGGTGATCATTTTACTGTCTCTTCTGATCCATGATCAATCCGGGAAGTTGATCCTATTATTGTTCTCCAATTCATACGTGAATTGTAGATTCAGATGGTATTGGTTAAAAGTGTTGGAAACTAAATCCACATTATCTTTCTTCATCCACAATATTGTATCATCGGCGTATCTATAATAAAATAAAGGTTCGCAGTTACATTCCTCTTTCAGTTTCTTCATACAAGTTGTTTCCAGCTGGTTCATATCTAAAACTGCGAATAATGGAGAAATTGGAGGACCCATTGGGCTTCTTTCGATTTGCTGGTAACACTTCCCATCAAATTTGAATAAATGTAATCGAATATAAGTTTTATAGCTGAACGGATTTCATCGAATTTCTCAACTCTCCTAACCAATACTATCGAATTCACAATTCATGTCTCAATCAGAGAACAATAATATCATCAACTTCTTGGATTTATCATTGATCAGAGAAAACAATAAAATCATTACCGATTGGCATCAAAAACCGAGATCTCCGAGTAAAATACTCCATTCTACCCGATCGGGGCATCACTCGTGACAACCCTACGTGAGTGTTGGGGCCTGCCCAGGCGCGACGAGGCCTCGATGGCTGTCGAGAAGATGCCGTCGGCGGGGAGCCAGTGCATACGATAGCTAGCAGCCTGTTATCACCAGGGCAGCCAATATGGCCGATGCAGCGCTGTTGAGATAACAATTCAGGCTCTGCATAGGCCTGCCGGATCACTGCTAAGCCAGTGATCTGGCGCTGAGACAGCCCACCTGACCATCGGTCATTCGGCCAAATGATGAGCAGTAGACGGCACACGGACATGTTTATGTTTTTGAACACTGGCCAAGAGCCTGCGGGACTAGAGAGAAACGTACGCCCATATATGGCGGCCACGTAGGCGACAGTAGAGGTACACCTTGGCCATGCAAAAGTAGAGATGGGTATGTTTGGCCGCGATGCACCTCTGGGCCGTGTGGGTGTGAACTGCATGATATCTACGCGCAAAGCATGGCTGTGTTATATGAACGGGGAAGAAAATACTGTGCTCTGGTGGAGACCTAGAACGCGTAGACGGAGTTGAAGCATCAGAACATTCCGCCGTATCCTCCGCTCTCTCCTCGTGTACGATCGGAATTGGTGGGCAGAAAAGTCACTGGAAAGGAATCACATTTCTAAAGACATGGTCAGCCAATCAGATGCATGCGGGCGAGAGGCGATCACGATGCAGGCGAAAGGAGAAGAGCCAGCCATCTTCACTCATAGATTGTCAAAATGTTCTCACGCGCCTGTTGCTGGTCGATTCTTGTCTTGAGTCAAAGTTTAGCTCAACTTCTGAGCAAAGGCCGAGACGGGGAAATGTTAACAAACGGTGAGTGGCTTTGCCCTATGAATTTCCCTCGCCGTGGACTCTGCGAAGAGCTTCGCCTGCCGTGATTAGGCGATCGTCGTTCCCTGGCTGAGACAGCTTCCGGGGAAGGAAGGGGGGCTGAAAAGCGTGCAATCTCATTTTCGTATTCGAAACACGAGTCGGCTCTGGAGTCTCTGCCGTGTCAGATACTGATAGAGCTGGGAGATGAAATAGCATGCTGTAGTCGAAACGCCCCGTCCATGGCGTGCGCGTGGAGTATCGCGGGTCGAAACGTTTTCTAGGAGACGTGCGCATATTAGATTCGGGTCGTGGCCGTGAACACGCGCGCATCGTGCGCCTGTTGATTCTCACCATCGAAGCTGATCGGTTGGCCATCTTAGTCTTGTATCGCGTCAAAAGAGCCTCTTCGACCCTTTTTGCAGCCGTTTTGGGCTGAAATCTCGGAGCCAAGAGGCTTCGAGGCTCCGCCCTGTGAGATTTCACACCATCCCGGCCAAGTAGAGGATTGTTGCGGGTCAGATGACCAAGTCTCTCATGTGGTCGAGAACCTGGGCATAGCATGGTCAAGTATTACGTGTCGCTGAGAGACAGTGTGGTAAGTTCGTGTCGCGAGTGCATCGTATTACAAGACTAGGAGATATTGAGCCATATTCAAATGAATCGAGCCACCCGAGAGATGTTACGTTGAGTTTCTACGATACGTGACTTCATGCACCGCCGCGAGGAAGGAACATTGCAGAATACAGGCCGAGATTCGTTAGTTGTGAAATTGTTGTGATTGTCATTCTGCGCACATGTCCCTTCTTTTCTCGTTATTCAGGTGCATAAGGTAGGTCGTTGCCATAAACGAGAGACAGTTTTCGAGATCTATCAGCCGTACCGCCGTTTGTGTGCGAGAATTTGCTCGTCTGACGGCCGGGTCTAATAATAAGATAAATAGTTCGGATTGGCACCTCATCTGCCGTGTCATGACTCTTCCAATATTCGGGATTTCTTTCCTCTCAATATCGACTCCTCGCCTTCGTTCTCCATCAATGATTCCATGAGGAGGGATTGAATTCCATCTCTAGTATTTCACCTTGCGATGTTTGGATCAAAATGAAGATTAGGGATATCCACTCGAACATGATCAGCCTCCTTCCTCCTCACCACCTTTCCCTCTCGTCTCATTAAAGATCCTCACTTCGAATTTAATTCCAGGGATACGTTTCATGGAAGCACGAAGATGATAAAGTCATAGTTTTTGAACGCGCTTCCCTCGTTTTCATTTTCAACTTTCATCCAACAAAATCATTTGCCGACTACCCCATCGGTGTGGATTGTGCAGGATCTTACAAGATAGTTCTCAACAGTGATGATGAAATATATGGCGGAGAAAGTCGGATAGACTCAAAAGTTATACATTTCACAACACCAGAGTCATTCGCTAATAGATGCAATAAAATGTTCGTATATATTCCAAGAAGGACTGCCATTGTTCTTGCTCGAGGTAAATGTTCTACGTACAATCTATATGAATTGAGCTGACCGAGAATTGAAAAAAGCCTCTGTTTCAGGAACATGACCGTTCCGTTCAACTTCATGGAGATCACAGCACCAAGAAGTGAATGTTATTCTTGACCATCGGAATATGGAGGGGTGGAAAAGTCGGGTGATTGGGAAGAAATATTTCGAATGAAGAAATCCACTCTATCTGATAAGGCATCATCGAAATTGCAATTCTTCGCATTTATTGTTGAACTGACATATGAAGTTACATTATGGATGAAAATCTCATAATTTATACATGAATGTACATAGGATCGTATGGTCTGCGAGATCGCGGAACGGATTCTAGTCCTCATCCATGAGTCGAGCCTCAAATTCGTGGCTCGGATGCGAATAGCTTGCCCAGAATTTTCTTATAGACGATGCTCACTTGTCTCTCTCCATGCTCTATCTTTTTACATCAAATAAAATTTCGTCATGATTCAGTATTCACCCATGTGAGTTTGAAGAGCAGTAGAAAATGAAACAAGTCCCCAAACGCATCTCAATTGATTCCGAATCTCATTACAATAGCTTGAAAACGAGCCAGAGTGAAGTCTCTCAACATAACTGGGCTCATTCAGAAGCTCCTGATAGTTCTGGGGTTGATAGAGATCCACATACAAATGCAATGCTTCTATTAACCCATAATTCGAATGGATCCAAAAAGGAGAGACTCTATTGTTCCTTTGGTCCGAATGGTTGATCCCTGCCCGAGTCCGCCTCTTTAATCTAAGCCATCAAGAATGACGAGGAAGGATAAGACCATAAGATCGCGGTCAAAAATTAATGAACATTTGAATGTAGGTATTTTTGGGGCAAAGAAAATTAGCTAAGTTGAGTTGGAAAATATTGAGATGACTCAAAATGGCAGCGATTCTACAAAAGGTCAAGAATCGGAAAAATCGCGTTTTACAGTTCTTGGCGCCAGATGAAAATCGCGTTTTACAGTTCTTGGCGCCAGATGCGCAGGTCAAACTTTTGGGCTGGGGTCAAATTTTCTCCTAAAAGTTGACGTAATGTGAAAGAGAATCCGTCCCCGCAGACCTCACTACAGTCCTTTGGATCGATTTGGCAAATTTTTGAAAAAGGGTCTAAAAAGGTATTTTCTCGAACTTCAAAGAATCCCCACGGGCACCCAAAATTCCTTTTCGAGCTGAAACTTGAGCAAAGTACTACTCCCGGTACCTACTTTCAGTAGAGAAATTGGCGAGAAATTTTGCGGGGAGGCTGCGCACGATTTTTCAGAAATATACTGACTTGACCCATATATATATATATATATATATATATATATATATATATATACATACATACATATATGTGTGTGTGTGTGTGTGTCTCAGTATAGAAATCTTGTTCTGATCATTGTTTGGAATTAATTGTTTTCATTCTTTCATCGGAAATCGTAAATTCTGGAGATGCTATTGAAAGATGAAATATTCAATTGATGGATTTGAACTGAGAGATTGATATCCATGAGTGCTCTTAGTATAATCAAGTATACATGCATCTACAGGCGAAATGATAAGCCGAAAATCAGACAAAATGATACGGTTTATTTGAATTAAAGTTCATGAAATCTTGTAACTATAAAGTTAAATTTTGGCACGCCATTCCTAAATTTTCATTCCTCTCCATGAACGCAGATATGCAGTATACAAGTATTTGTGGATGTCCAACAACCGATTTGATTTGGAGGACTCTAGGCTTTTGTGGCCAAAGATAATGGATTATAGAATGCAATTTACAAGTTTCGCTGATCCAAAAATTACTTGAAACAACAATAGAGTCCCAGGAGTTGACTATTGCTCAAGGCTGGGTCGGATAACGATGTCGAATGAATCCTGACGGGCGAATTGTACTGCTGGCTCCATTGCAGCTGGACCTATGTCACGCCGGCGTTCTCCTGCGGCGGAATCAATCGAGTTCTATCGAATTGCCGCTTCTCCTCTGTCACTTCATCGTACGCACTTGGGTGATTTGATCCGACGGACTTACCCTTTCAAGTTGCTTAAAAAGAGTGATCGATGAGCTGATGTCGTCGCTCATATGTAGAGGCTTGGGCTTCTTTCAAAAGATTCTTGGCATACTAGCATTGGAAGCGTGTGGTTTCCGACCTCATTTCGAGGCGGAAAGTGCCGCATCGTCGTCCAGACCAGAAAGCGTCTGCGCATGCGTATCAGACCTCGGGCTCCCCCCTTGGTCTGCTATCTCGCATGCTCAGATGCTTCTTAACTTGTACGGCATTGCGACACTTTTCCCCGAGATCATGTCAGGAACTACACGATTTCGACCTAGGGGTGCCGAAAAATCGTATACGCACTCTAGGCGGAAATGCGGGCTATCCCGGACCTTGCACATGCTCCCCTCGGCTGCGCCTCGGCATCCCATGCGGGGCCTGCAATAGCCCACTTTCCGCCCTTCTCAAGGCCGCCGTGGCCTAGTGAATGAAGTCCTCGCCTCCCACGCGGAAGGCCAGAACTTGGGGCTCGAACATGAGGCGGGGGAATTTTGCGCGATCATTGGACACGACGTTCAAAACGCCTCAAATTCTATGATATTTTTTTCTCATGGTGGTCAATAAGGGTAATCTGCTCGCGGACGTTGTAACGGGTTGCGACTCTGGGTTCGCACAGAGCACGGCACCACATAAACCTCCGCGCTAATTGGGGTAACATCGGGTAACATCTACCATGTCATAATCAACCCACCCTGAAACCGCCTGCGCATTACTTCGGGATGGGAGAAGCGTCTCGCGCTACAATAGCGTATCTCTCTAAATCTCCAGCTCTTCTCCCTTCTCTCTGGGTCGTCCGATGTTGATCACTCTTCAGGTCGTCGGTGCTTGCTATGCAGCACCTCTTGTCTGGCGCAGCAAAGCCCGGCCGCGCTCTCCTTCTCGGATGATCGCCGTGTTGATGAGGTCGGCAATCTTAGCCCACATCTCTTTACTGCGAAGCATGGTTGGCACGAGGTTCTCAGGTAGGAGCAGAGCTTCGAGCCAATCCATCAGCTCTGCTCTCTCCGTACTTGTCTCCTCGCACTGGAATAGTGCGTGCTCCGCGTTATCCCAGTCGGCCCGACACATCTGGCAGACCGAAGTTTCCCTCTCCTGGAACCGCTCCAGGTATTCTCCGAAGCAGCCATGACTGCACATCGCCTGCGTCAGCCAGTAGTCTAACTCTTCATAGAACCGATCGATCCACCTGGCTATGTTGGGGATTAGTCCGCGCGTCCAGCGATCTTAGGTTGACCTGTCTCACTCCTTTGCCATTTCTCCACTGTCTCCGCCCGTTCAACTTCTCGGATGAGAGCCTTCCGAGTCAGGTTTAGCTCTACACCGTCGCTCTCAAGAGCCTCTTGTCTTCCCCATATTCGCCCTCTTTCAGCGACTGGCAGGCAAGTTGGTGGAGTGCCTGCCAGTACGCACGCTGCATCATGAGACATGGTGTAGTAGGCGATGATCGTCCAGAGCGCGAGACGCCACTGGACTGGGCCCAGTTTCCCGTCAATGACGGCATCGCTCGCTATTTGACCCCAGATGGCCGCACCGGAGAGTATGATAGAGTAGCTCACAGTGCTGAATAGCCCTCTTTGATTCGGCTTGGACCCTCTAATGTTCGGAATGAGCCGCTGGAGAGCACTGCCTACCCTGTCTGCCTTCAGTGCAGCCTCCCTCAGCTGGGCCTTGTAGCTCCACTTATCGTCGAAACACACCCCCAGGTACTTGAGTTCCCTTCTCAAAGGGATCTCGTGCCCGTTGATGGTGAACACGGGCATCTGGAAGCTTCTCCTCCTTGTAACTAACATCCCTCTGCATTTGTGTTTAGCCAGCTTGAGATGGTTATCGGAGAACCATTGGCCAAGGCGGTAGAGTGCCTCGTTGCCTATACGCTCGACTTCCCACGCAGTTTTGGCGACGACAACTAATGCTGCGTCGTCCGCAAACCCAACAAGTTCCACCTCGTCCGGGAATTTTAGAGCGAGGAAGTCGTCGTACTGTGTGTTCCTTTCAAATGGGCCAGAGACAGAGCCTTGGGCTATGCCCGCAGACAACTCGAGCTCAATGCGTCCTTCATCGATACCGCAGATGAGCACACGACCTCGCTGTCCATCGCTGACGACCGCCAGCAAGTGAAATGGTGCTCTTTCATCCAGGGACTTGTAGATACCCCCACTAAAAATGGTCACGTAACGCCGGACGTCATGCGGGACGTCAGGGGGACGTCCGGCGGGACGTCGGGGGGACGTCCTGCAGGACGTACCGCCGAAGGTGACCGATAAAGTCGTTTCCGTCACCTACCGCCAGACGTCCTGCGGGACGTCCTGCATGCTACATTCTGCAAGAAAAATTACGCCTCCATTGATCTTGTTGTTCATTAGGAGCAGCACTCCACCGGTCACTCCGAAGACATTCAATGATTCTCATCACAGAAGATTTGTACTGTTAGTGGTGAAAGTTCGAAACAATATTCTATCGAGCTGAGAGGGATTCCATGATTTCAACATCAGGACATCTTGTAGGATCTTCAACATTTCTTCATTTATCATTTCACAGATGATTTAGTCATCGAGAACGCAAATCATTGAAAAAATAGATGTATTTAATGACCTGGATTATTCAACAATGGAGATATCGGATAAATTCAACGTGATCATCATGTATATTCACATATATAATCGCACAATAAATGATATTTTTAACTCATAATTGGAAACAAAAAGCATCGTCTGAGAATTTCGACAAGGATTATTCACTATAAGTACAAATGCATAGGGATCTGGGATTACAAAAATAGACCTGCTAGGAAGTATGAGCTGAGAGCATGAGCAGTATTGATATCAGGATACAAATTCAATTTTCTCTGATGTCATCGTCTCCGTTGCGGTACCTGTCAATCGCTTTCTACCGTTCGCTCGACTTACATCTTGACAATATTTTGAGAGCCTTGGTGCGGAGTTCGATCTGTTCATCTTCACTCAAATCAGTCTTCTTTTCAAGCAAGTAATCATAGTGAAGGCCTAAATAGTAGGATAAAGGTGATGATGTGAACGTTCGAATTCGAATTCATTCGATGATAGCGATTTAGAAAGAATTCACTCACTTAGCAGCAGGAGCAATCTCTCTCGATCGATGGGCTTTATCGCTCTTCCAGGGATCGCGCTCTGTACTTGAGTGGTATCAAGAGCCAAGTCAGCACCTCCACATGTACCCGCTACACACAATTCTACGAGGAATAATCAGAGACCCCGTGTGTACAGAGATGGCTATGGCGGAGAGCAATGACGTCGAGATCCTAGAGGTAATATTCGAACTCATATGAGTGATCATTGATATTAATATTATCGTTTATTATTCAATTAACTTACTTGATACTGCTTCACTCCTAGCTCGAATAGTTCGAAGTCGGCGGAATAGGCGCTTACTCATGACAAACTGCTTGCAGCACTATCATTTGAGATCTGGTGGAGGCTATCGCGAGAGAAGAGATTTCAGGTACAAATCTGTTCCGGGTACCCATGGCGAAGAGGTAACATTATAATTTTGATGTCCTTTGTGCCGTTTTTAACGCTCAAGATTCTGTTGCAATCTGAGTGTACGGTACTGACAAACCACTTTCAGATATGCGTGAAGATTGCAATGCATATTCTTCTTTTTGCGCTCTCATCCATTCAGTTGACCGGATCTAATTCTTATGCGGTCTCATTTCCGGAA
>JAPYYZ010009536.1:0-15948 GCA_030522705.1 Eretmocerus eremicus
TCAGTGGTTATAGAGCACCGGACTTTGAATCTCCGTCCGTCGACGCGTCGCGGGTTCGCGCCTCGGTAGTCGCTTTCTTTTTCGGAGTTAGAATCCCGAGATGCATTAACGAATCCGCGTAACAGCATGGAAATTGATAAATCCTCACTCTCCAAACTTCAAATTGACGCTGCATTACACGCTCACTCACAATCAAAGTAATACCAGAGTTTGCTTGCTTTCGTTTGCAAAAGCGAAAATTCATGTTTTCGTTCCATTTGGGGTTAAATATGGACTTCGGAAGTACATACTCTTCAAGACTCATCGACGATGCCAGTATACTTGCAGCTTTTTGCAGTTCGTGCAAGAGAGATTTAACTTAAGATAACCAAAGTAATCAATAAAACGACAGCTGACAGATTCCTCAAAGTTTAGGAGAATCAAAATGAAGTGGAAAGGTGGTGTACCTTGTGATTGCGAATCATGTGAGCATCTCGGATATCTTAGCTTCTGAGACACGCATCCATCATCGGTGACTATTTGCCAACTCAAAAATCTTCGATTTTACTTCTTTTGAAAACAGATGTAGCAATGATTCTCATTCTCGTGGATGTGAATTCCGATTTGTTATGCGCCAAAAAAAATTTGGAGTGCAAGTACCTCGGGTCTCCAGTTTTTTCAAGTGGGCCGTGTTAGCCCAGGATCTGTACCATGAGTCCTATTCAAATCATGAGCCCATGAACGAAAAATGCCCGAGAAGATGAGTCCATTCTCGATGATAGAAGATGAAACGCGTTGGATCGCTCATTAGCATTATGTAAATTTCGAGTCCGCGGGAATTTTTTGTGGCTAACAGGAGATGGAATGTGTGCCTCGGAAAAAATTGTGAAAGCGTGATGATTACTCTTGGATGAGATATAATGAGTATGTAATGAGCTATGTGAATCCGAGCTCCGCTTCAAGTTCTGCATCGCAATTTTCCCTCTCAAAAGAGAAGACTTCTCCAAAGTAGAGAAGAACTTTTTCCATCTCCACAAATATATTTATGGGGGGGAGGGATCTGATTCTCGAAATGCGTATAGTCTTGTTCTTTTTCTCGGGAATCTTAGGCAAAGAGTACTCAGTCGGTTCAATTACGGAGATATCCTTGGAATTTCATTTCTCATTTCAATTAAAGTCTCTCAAGCATTGGATTTATTTAAGGGAATAGAGTGATTGGTTATCATAAAGATTTCCTCATCGATCTAAATAGTTATTGGGAAGCTCGACTGGTATATGAATCAATCTTCAGAATGTGCAACGAGAAATGAGAAAGACGCCTTTGAATTACTTTCAGGATTCAAGTAATGGAGTTTTGATGGATCGGCATATTCCGCTATCACGATGCGGTGATGTGCATTCAGATAACTTTTCACCGCTCTAACCTCAAAATCGGGCACTTCTCCCAATTTTACGGCTCTCGGGGTGAAAAAGATCACATCACTTCCGGCGGAAGAGCTCCTCCGGGCCCTAAGGACATGTCTCCCTCGCTGCGCTCGGTCGACAACACGTCCTAGGGCCCGAACTCGCCGTTCGCCTTCAGTGATGTAATCTACTATGTAATAACATAGTGAGGAGCGAATTTGAGGGGGAACATTCCAGTGCACGACAAAATATATCCCATCTTCGTAAGATTCTCGAATCTTTCATAGTATATCAGATGTATTCCAAGTTGCGATGGTGAGCTTGAAACAAAAGGACAAAGAGGATTAGAATCCGCTTCACAATTTTACCTGTTTATGGGTGTATAATTACTAATCATACGCATTCTACGCTTGTATTTCCATAGATAAGTATTGGCCTAGGTTAACGATCTCAAGAATAACTTTGATAAAAAAAAAAAATCTGAGGAATGATGGAATGTGATCGATCTCACTTCGCTCAGCCTAGAATTTTTACCACCCAACTAGCTCCTCGCCCGAGGAGTATAACTGAAAATTTTAACTTGCATACTTCAGAACATGTCTGAAGAGCACGTTCCATAGATTCAATTTTGGAGCTCAGCAAATGAGAAAAAATAGCTCAATTATCGCATTCTAGTGTGAAAGTTCGCATACATCCGATACCCAGCTTTTCAACGAATGGTGGTGGCTCTAGCTACGATTGGGATCATTCTTCCTGTAGAGGGAGAACAGACAGGATGTAAACAAAACAAAATCGGGAACATGCGTCATTCGAGAGTTCAACATGGCCCGCTATTTCGAGAGTCGAGATCGCTGCACCCGACCATGCCTGCCCCCCCCCCTCTATTTCTGAAAAAGTTGAGATTTTCAGTCGTTCGGCTCTCGAACGCAAGCTTTTACTAGCCACAATGGCCCGAGGGACGCGCGCTCGGATGTGCAGCGGCTTTCGTTCGGCTGGCTGCGAAAACCATTGTGCACGCCTGAATAATTGTTATGTAGATTCAATTGGAGCGTGAGCTTTCTCTCTCTCTCTCTCTCTCTCTCTCTCTCTCTCTCTCTCTCTCTCTCTCCCTCTCTCTCTCTCTCTCTCCCTTCCGTCCCGCTCTTCCACCTCTCAACCCGCCCCCGCACCGCACATCCAGCTCGCTGCACAGTACGGCCTCCGCACGGAGCGCGGCGCAACATTATGCGGGCCGGGCCAGGCTGCATTACCGATTCCAAAGGCCCGGCCAGATAACGCATTTAGCGGGAATTTTTTCTACCCCGTCGGTGACGCGCGTATATAGGGCTGGAGCGCTGCAGACGCAAGAAGCGGGCGGCCCGAGCTTGTTACTCGCAAATCTAATTCATTGCGGCTCGATCGGCTTAATTGAAAGTACACTCACACGCGAGCGCCGAGAGCACGCATCCAATGGAGACGAACACAGAGCCGGGGATTCATTATCTGCGGCTCTCGGCGCGCGAATTCCATCTGCATGCCAAAATGAACGCTCCTATCCATTCGTTCGTTCGTTCGTTGGTTCGTGGACGCGTTCGCGGCTCGTTCGTTCGTTCATCGCCAGAGGCCTAGATCCGGGAGCCGGATGAGAAGTAGGCGAGCGACCGGAGAGATCTGGGCCGAGGAATAATGGCGACGCGCTCGACGAGGGAGCCGGAAAGATGGGATATTTGCCGCGCGCATAACGCATTGCTCCTCAACGCTGCGAGTATGGCGTAATATCGGGCGCTCAATCGTAAGTACCAGCAAGCCGAATGTCGGTGCGCTGTACGTTGCCTTTACCTAGAGTACGTGATATGTACGAGGGTGGGTTCACAAATCAACGACGTGCCGCGACGCGACTCGTGACATCACGCGGCAACATTTGTTTTCGTCCAAAAAGTGCGCGCACTCTACATGCTAAATCTTTTTGAGGGAAAATTCACTAAGAACTCGGCGGATTCGGGTCATTGAATTCCTCGAGTAACTCGAATTCGACTCATATTGAGTAAGATCGACTCAGGGAGATTCCCCAAATCAGCAGAGCACTTTTAATTCTCAAAGTATTGGGTCTCGAGAGGCCTACTTGCATCCAGTATCTGCGAGGTCTTGCCAAACAGGAAAAAATGTCGCTTCCCAATGTCGTGTGTTATCTCGTATCACTTGGTCATGGCGTAACGCTCATTCGTGGAGACACCCTGAAATAGTCGAGGAGCAGATGAAGCGCGGCGCAGCCGATGAGGAATGGAGAGAGGATAAGTTAGGGGGCCATGATGTCTTATCGGACTGAAGAGTAGCGAGTCTAGCCACGTTCGGCTTATCTCGCGCCGCTTCGGTACTCCAACTTACGATCTCTAACGTTTGCTCTGCGGCCGTACTTACACGGTACTCCGTCTCTCCATCTCCTGGCGCGCACCCGGCCGAGTTGCCGCTCGTATAAATGCAGTGCGCCACGGCTGCTGCTGCAGGAGCTCGGTATATTGGAGCGTCGAGCCGCGCGTACGACTCGAGCACCCGACTCGCGTCTGATTTAATTATCCAGACCCTCGAATCTCCATATATTTTATAAAGACGTCACGCTCCCTCACGTCTGATATTATGATTGAATTACCCGCGCTCATCTATGCTCAGATCTAATTCTCTTGATGCATGGCGCACCAAATTGGGGTATATTCAAGAGTCACGTCCTCGCACGAGCGTTTTACCCAAGTAGCACGAAGCAGCAGGCAATGTGTACGAAGAAAGCCTCTCATTTTCCAGCGTCGTTACATTTGTTTTGATGAACTTGTAGCAGTTGACTGGATTATGAAGATTCTGCCCTATCTTGCATTGAGTGGAAAAGATTCCAGAATCTTCCCGTAATTCATACGTAGTAACGGCCATGATCAAGCCCAAAAATGTCGAGACTTGGGGCGGCTTTACTTGCGCAGCAAAAGCTGCGAGGGCGATCGACATACCAGCCGTTGGGCCTGCGACCACAGTATGTGAGGTCACGCTGAAACTTTCAAGCTGTCTTGCTGGTGGTGTTCTACTCCAATTACATCCTTCGACAGCTTGAAATGTTACCAACATGAGAATCTATCGATTTTCACAGTTTTGGACGTCGGATACAATCGAAATCACTGAGTACGGCGAAGAACCAATTGCCTCACAATTTATGAGTATTTGAAATTCCTCCGGCGCGGGGTTCTTTGGGGGGGGGGGGGGGGCCGTGGCCAGGGGCGGCCGGCCCCTATACCCGCCTTATATTTCATCCGGGCACTCGACGCCATATTCCTCACTCCCACGACCGATTCATTATCTCAATAAGTATGCTAATGACCAAGATCTGAATAAAAAAGATGGTTGGGAAAATTAATGACAACTAACTATGTAGTTAGTTGGGATTAACGAAATCTCGCGTGGACAACTAACATCGAATAGTTGGCTCGGTATTTGTTACAGTTACCGATCAGTCACTTAAGTTTACCGACATCGGTCTCAGTTCCGAGCTAATGAACTAGAGTTAGTTGGCCTAACTATCGGCGTTCTTGTTAGAACGACATTTGCGTATATTCGAACTAGAAGTAAAAGAGATTTAGAGAGGTTATAAAAAAGCAGTCAGATATTTATCCTCATACTAGATTCTAAGAAAGAGCTCCTACACGCATCAGCGTGGAAAAAAATCCTTCCTCCATTTCAGAATGTAGATTCTTATCGAATTAAGCAGAAGATTGGAAACTGGATCTCCATAGAATTATCAGGTTTTGCTTAGCTCATCTAATGTTCTTTGTGGACTGCAAGAATTGGGCCAACCTCCATAATCACCAGCAATCAATTGACGAGTGAGACTACAGAGTACTTGAATGTTCACTACGAGTTATGAATTTATCAGTTGAGGGCTGAAAACGGGAAGAAGTCAAGTGACAGCGCTGTGTAATAGTACATCAAGATTGTGAGAGACCGAGATAGAGAGAGCAACTTGGGTGGGATGGGAATCTCACAATTTTGATGTACTGTTACACAGCGCTGTCACGTGACTTCTTCCCATTTTCAGCCTTCAACTGATATGATCATAATTCTTGGCGAATATGCAAGCACTCTGTATTCTCACTCAATTGTTCGCTGGCGATGATGGAGATATTGGTCCATTACAAAAACGACATAAGCTTCAAGACATTAGGTCGATTTGTTTAAGCTACTTATTTCGCGATCCTACGAATTTCTCGAAGTTTCCAGTCATTACCGAATCAATATAAGGAAATGCTCGGATTTTTCCCTTGCAACTTCAATAGTTTTTTTATCCATGGTAACAAAATGCTGCGAACGTGCAGAGGAAAAGTGCCTGAAAGGGCTGGACGTGCTCGTCGGCTTCGCGCAGTATCGAGTCGGTAACTCAGATAGCTTTCGGTCGACCTAACTCAACACCCGGTTGTTGGAGCCACAAATCACAGTTAGTTGGATCGACAATTTTTTCGTCGAATGCAACAAATACCGAGTGAACCAAGGCGCGTTAGTTTTCTCAACTAACTGCTTTTTTTCGTGTGATTTAATCATGCTGAACTAAGAAGTCAATGCGAGTCATATCTGCAGAATAAGTCGATCAACAGTAAATGACCTCGCACTTATAGTCATCCTTCGGAATAAATCCACCATCATCTTTGGAATAACACCAACATCAATCAACCGCTTACCTAATTGGAAGACATTTAGAGATTTCATGAAAATTGTCACTTTTGCAGGTTCGAAACAACTTGGATCCACAGACTCTCCGAGGGCGAGTGACTTTCGTAAGTACAATCAACTGTGTCTCTACAATCAAAATTGTCAATTGATTGAAATGTTCTCTGTTATCAAGAATTAGGATAATTATTTCTCGGACATCAATTAAAATCCAATTCTTCCGTTCATCCCATTTTGTATGTTGACGGAAACTCGAAAAAATGCATACCCTAAATATATCTATTCAAGTAAAACCAAGATTGTAGGATCATCAAAGAATAAAAACGGTGAATCATTTTTCGTATACATAAGCTCAATCACAACAGTTCTTGCAAAATAAAAACATCACGTCATCAATCTTTCTGGGAAAGATGTATCTATAATTCGATTGTTCGTGCTGCTCAGAACTAATGTAAGCGGAAGCCTGAGCAAAATATACATCGATGCTATGGTACAAAATAGTCAACTCGCTTTATGGGCGGGTTTGGAGTTTTCAAGTGCGCAAAAAATTGATAATCAATAGCTGGTACTTGACCGTGAAGAAAATCCAAATTTAGGATGCACCAGACCCGTTAATGTACAAGTCTTTTTTGTCACTTCTCATACATCACAATTTTGTAGTCGCGTACGCGTTGGCAAACACAATACCAGCGAAAAAAACTCGCGAAAATCGTGAGCTCTGCCCGATGGTCTATAAATCTGTCTAGCATGAGAAGAGCATGGGTCACGAGCCGTGCGCATAGAACTCGATATTGCCAGGTGGAACAGCTTTTATATGGACCTGCTGACATTTTCAACCAAAGTGAAATTTATCTGCGAGCCAGTGCATCTGAGAAGATAAATTTGGATCATGAGTCAGAATGATTGGTTTTGATGTGTGCAATTCATTAAAATTGGTGGCGGAAATAACTTCGTCTATTTGATGTAAGGCCTGAATCTACGGTGAAAGTTAGATCCTCAAGATAGTATCTCGAGGTTGTAGTCTTTGTGAGACAAAAAAGTAGATATATGTGCGAGAGAGACAGATTCTACTTCTGCTATTGTAATAGCTTCATCTCCGAATTGCATTGATCAATCTGAATGAAACTTTACGAGCATCCGTTTGAAATTGTTTTCTAACCACTCATGTCATTTCCCTTAAATTTTTGGTGAATTTGTTTTAATGGTTTTTAAACAAATGGCAATATCTCCCAAATGATACGGTCAATTTTTACGAGAATTTCCATGAAATTTTGAATAGTTTTTTGTCTCACAAAGTTTAACGAGCATGCATTGTGAGTTCTCAAAGAGAAAGCATTGTGATGAGTTCTGATTGATTATCAATTTTCCAACTCTCTTTTCGCATTCTTTGTTCTGATGATAAAGATGAGTAAAAGTTGACAACATGTTTTCTTGTTCTAGTCGACGAGATCTTTTGATTGATGCCTATGTTCGTCTCCAGATCAACTTCAACCCTCCTACGATCTATTTTACCTAACACCATCTCCGTGTCTATGTGATTTTATCTTTGTGAGTTGTTGATACCTCTTCACTTAACCACCGATTTTACAGGCTTTCATATTTTTACTTCAAGTTTGACACACTTATTTGCCCTCAATATACCCCGTTTTTTACCACTTTTTCAACAATAAATTACAATCTTACTCCACTTCTCTTTTGATTTCCTCCTTATTAATTATTTCAATCCATATTTCCTTCTAGACTATTATATTCTGCTCTATGAGACCTTTCGATTGGTATTCTTGATATTTTTCCCAGAATTTTCATCAACTCTCCATGAATTAATAAACTTTATGGCATTTATTTATCTCTAAAGTTTTTCACGTTCCATGTGGCCCACGATTACTCAAACCTATTTCAAACTACTGACTTGAAATTTTCTCCACGTCTTAAAAATCATCATCCAGTGAGGTGATTAGCTTTCGGATTCTTGAGGGAACGTCTGAGCATACAGTTTGTGCGGCGGCAACCATGTACACAGTCTCAACTTTGACATTTTGTGGAAAATTGGAGCCTGTTTCCAAAAATGTGCTTCTATAACCCTCAAGTCTGTGAAGTAAGGAACAAAATGAGCTGCTTTTTACCTCGATCGGATGCGGAATGAGTCCAGAATTAGTGAACTACGAATTGTTGTAAATAAGACACAGGCACATGGCTAAAAGTGCCAAAATAGCAATTCACAGTTCGCTGCTGCTGGGCTCATTTCGCATTCGATCGAGGTTGGAGACGTCTCATTTTGTTCCTTACTTCACAGACTTGGGATTGTGAGTGGAGGGGGGGGGGGGGGGTTTGAAGCCATTTTTTTTTGTGTGAGTACGGTGGCCACCGCATGAACTATTTGCTCCGCCATGCCCTCGATATTGAACCACAATGAACTTAGAAATTTTTCAATACTCCCTATTCTCATTTTTTTCACAGATTTTCAAGTGAAACTCCTTTTTTCAGTAATCTAAATCCTATCACTCGGAAGTTTTGCAAAAACTATTCTTGGACTATTTTTTCACGCTCTATCGATGTTATCCAGAACTATGATCTTACTCAATCCATTCCTCCTTTTTGTCTTGTTTTTGCCTTTTTTGGCCCTTTTACCCTCACGGTAGAAAGAAATTCTCAAGGTGCGGCCGTAGTACCCTCCCCCCGCTCCCCTAACTCAAAATCCGTTCCGGAAATATCTCAACTTCTACTGAACCAAATCACTTGAAATTTGATGTGCATCTACAAAATAATGATAAGAAAGGGGCTACAGAGCGAAATTGGGAATAGGTGGTGTAATTCCGGCGTGCCGAGCGGATTTTGGCACCATGCTTCAGCACGATCGATCTGCGTGAACAGACGACGACAGGAGTATACATGTATATGCTTCGTAAGTTGCATTTTACGCAATCATTGTAACTTTGGCTCCGTAGCCCCGTTCTCATCAACATTCTGTAGATGCACATCAATTTTCGTGTGATTTGGTTCAGTAGACGTCGAGATATTTCCGGAAGGATTTGGGGTTAGGGAAGTGGGGGGAGGGTACTACGGCCTCGCCTCAAAGTCAGATCATGCCCGTGCTGGAATTCAGATGTGGCACGATTAAGCAAATGTTCGTAGGAAAGTAAATGTACGAGCGTGTCTAATCCGGGTATGAAATGGAAGTGAGTAATGCTTCTCTGACTCCAAAGTATTTGATTTTTCCTATTTCTCAAAAATTTCTCATGAAAATGATGCGAAAACATCAAATCGACGGCTGGCTGAAACAAGACCCTATCTCCGTGAGCAGAGGAATATAACCTTATCTCGGATACAGGTCAACAACATACTATCTTTTCCCCGCGCTCCATAACCTGCTATCTCGCACCCGAATTCAACAAAAGCCTAACTCTTAACCTAATTCCATAAACTCCTATCTCAGACTTGCGAGTAAGAAGCTCCTATCTTTAGCAGACGACTCCCGCGACTCAGAGTGCCGCTATTAGAATCTCTTGAGTGAATCGTAAGTGATTAGGTATGATGGACGAATAGTCGTTGCCTTCGCTCCATATGAGAATGAAAGATTATGCAATATGAATGACTCATTGGAGATTTCCTCAATTGTTGAGAATCTCTCAATTAATGCAGTGAAATTTCCATGGAAGTGAAGAACTGTATCCCGACAGCCACAGAAATGCCTAAAGATGAAGCAATTTTTCAAATACTTCGATTTTTCTTATCCAGAACGATAGTCATCAGCTTGGGCCAGGTGAACCACACTGCTCAGCATCCCGCGTTTCATTCGCGTTGTCGGAGCTGCTTCCAAATCACTACAGAATGAGAATCTTTACTAATAAGCTCCTTTCCATTGCTTCCATGATCTATTTTGATAAAAAAGTAAGATGTTTCAATTCTTCAATTCGTCACTTCGGGGGGATCATATTATGATTTTTCACAAAACTCAATCGAATAGGACGTGATACAAAGTCGAGATCGACAATGTTCGAGACGTTACCGGTGACACTAGCTTCGCAAATTTAGAAAGTCTGTGAGAAAGTGGCGATTTAATATGATTATAAGCAAGTAACAGCCCTTTGTCAGCGTTACAGAAATATTGCGATAATTTCTGTGAGAAGGGTCACCAATTTATCGTTTTATCAAAACTAAATCTATTGCAGAGAATATCAGGGTGTCTCTGAGTCCGTCTGACGAACTATCGACGAATTATAACATCACTGCGCTTCAGCGTAATACCGCGTTATGGGCGATTGTGGGCTTTTTTTTCAAGGCTAATATCTCGGGATAGAATCAATATTCTTGGATGATTCAAAATGGAAGACAAGGCTTGGATTCTCTAAAATAGGGAAAAAACTGTTGTCGCAGTATCATTTTGTTATTAAAAGATCCTAATTTTATTAAATAAAGAGTGAGATCATGCAAATGATGCTTGAACCGATGTTCAGAAGCATTGAGACAGGTTGGAGACGCAGAATTTCTGGTTTTCTGATGACTAGAAGTCGCTAGTATCAAAATGATTATTGGTTTAACGTTGGTTTAAGCATTATTTGCATGATCTCATCTTCAATTTAATAAAATTAGGATTTCTTAATAACAGAGTTATACTGCGACAACAATTTTTTCTTATCTTAAGAAATCTCAGCTTCATTTTCCATTTTGAATCATCCAAAAATATTGATTCCTTCCCGAGATATTAGCCTTGAAAAAAAAAAACACAATCGCCCATAATGCACCGAGTCAAATCAATATGGAGAATCGATGAACATTCCACTCGGGATAGTATTTCGAATGGCCCGGATAATATAAGAATGAATAACATTCAAGACAATGCAGATTTCAACGGCATTTTACAATGGCTTTGAAAAAGCATACTGCTAATCTCTTTCAGCAGCGTAATATCACAATGTACTACTCATTTTCTCTTGAGATATATGAAGAATGAGTTCAAATACCTGCCCCCCCCCCCTCTCAACCGTTTTATTATCAAAATTCCGATGATCAATAACTCGATTCACAGACCGTCAGAAATTCTGAAGAAATTCGATAATTCCTGAAACGATGAACATTTGTCAAGCTTTAGAGAATTCTATTTATCGAAGAATCAGTAAGTGAACCGCGTTAATTCCTTGTCACGATCGAATGAATTCATACATTTTAATGAAGATCTAATCTTGTCGAAGAACTCGAGTTTGAACATCGGACTTGTTGCTCGAACACTCGCCCAAATAAAATCAAATCTGCAGAGTACTCAGAAAGAAAAAAAAAAAAAATTTGGATACAGGAAACTCCTTCTTACCTCATTGAAGTATATCTACTAGAGATAGAATTTCAGAGTCTCCCGCCATAAGAAAAGAGCGATAAATTAAATCATTTAGGCCAATTCGATGTAAAATTGGCAATAGGAATTTTTGAGATGATAGTGTCTGTTGGGATGAACAATCGATCACATCTGAGCGCTGCAGCAAGCTGGTTTGTAGAAGCGGGGAAATATGAGCACCGCACTCATGCGAGATCACAGATGGAATTCTCACAAACTTTTTGAACAGTTGGTAAAAAAGTTAGTAATTGCTGCTGCGATACATTCATGGGTAAAGAGATACTCAATCAGAATCATGTAGCATACCCTAAATGAAAATTTATGAGCATTCTCTTCTAATGAAGGATATTTCAGATTTGAGAATGAGCAATTCGGAAAATTGAGTACTATTTGGGCAAACCGTGGCACGAGATACGTGAACTTCACGAGAATTTGACTAAAATGTGTTATTAAAGCAGGGTGATCAAAACCACGCCGTATACTATACGAGCTTCTAATGAGAATCCGTGGATGATTGCTGCTCTGCGAGAAAATTGCCTCCATCACAAATAGCTCCGACAAACTAAAGGTGCTTGAGCAATACAGCAAGCTATGTATCGTTGACATAAATGTCAAAAGATATTCAGCCGCATTGAATGACAAAGAAGCTTTTGTAGCTTCAAAGGCTGCCTTTGGCTCATAAATCCAAATTCCTCTTTAGGTGAAAAGTCTCTCTTTATCAAGACGATAATGAGATCGCTGAGGGTAAAATAAGGCGGGATGGAATAGATGGAGGCAAGAGTCAAGGAGAAAGGGCGAGTGGGGAGAGGGGGAAGGATGGGAAGAGCGCCATTTACATTTAGGAGCCAACCACTAGACTCGTGCCACATTAAATCTCGCAACGGCTCGAGAAAAAAGGATATTGCAATACCGTTGCACAGTGCAAAGTCTCACGGAAGCAATTCATTCGTACTTTTGACACGGAGAGATTCATCTGTAAAAGTTTTTCACGCATCGAGTACCAACTCTTTTGACGAGTGAACTCGCGAAACTCTGAAGTTATCGGATGGTCATGACGAATCCTTCCAAGATAATTCTCTCACCGATTGTTTGGATTCATCTTCATTCTTTCCCATCATACGATTAAAAAAATTTCGGTAAGCATCAAATAAGCAGGTGTTGGAATGATTTTCACCATTTTCGTGAGGAATGATTCATATCGAGGTATATGTGCTCTCTATTGGCTTGGGGATGGCATATTCATGAGTCAATCAACGATCCCCTTTGGAATTCGATATAAATATATATAATATTTGATGCGGCACGAGAGTCCGCGTGTTTCAGCAGCGCTCCCCAACATCAAAGAACAAAATCGAGATGTCCGCCCCTCGTAGCGCTGCACAACGGTAACGAACAATTTTTGGCGGGGCCGCTGCATACCATATCGATGCTCGCATCGATAAACAACTTGTACTCGAGTCGTTTCCAACACCGGGGGGAACGTCGAGAACTAGATAAACGAGCAGACGGCGCGATCATCGGGCAACCCCGCAGCATCGTCGAGCAAATTTTTGTCCGCACATAATGCCGTGGCGAGAGCTCTCGCCCCTCGCTTCTTCTCTTTCTCTCACTTACTCGCGCCATGGGATTATCTCCTTCGTCGCCTGACGAGGGTCACAGCCAGAAACGGGAGCCTCGGAAGCCGCGATGATTCTGGCCTCCAACACCACCCGCCGCCACCACCACCGCCACCACCGCACTACTCTGGGCAATCGTTGGACCACCGGCGCCGATCGACGCGGCTGCTCGAATTTCACCCGAGAGTGCAGTTGTCGAAACTGCTGTCTCTCTCTCTCCCGATCCCGGCTCTAATCACGCGGGAGCCGCAAGGGCCGGGCTCCCGGTCGCGCAACTTGGAATTGTCCCTCGCGGATAAGGGATGCTCTGCGGCGCGCGGCGGAAAAACGCGCGGCTGACGCGACGTCGAGCTGTTCCACTACATCCGCGCTCCGGCGCGCGAGAATGCAAATCGCGCGCAGCTATTATCAGGGCGCCGCATCAAATCTCGTTTGCGACGCGGCTGCTCGCTCGTACGTACATTCGCGGGCTCCGCGGAGAAATCGGGACCTGGGGGGACTCGATCCGAACCAGATACGCTGCGGCGAAAGTTTAAATTATCTTGTCCATTGAGAGGGAATCCCGTGGGGATTTCGCGGATTGGTCGAGTCTGATTAGTTTGGCCGTGGCCACGGAGCGCTCCCCGCCGAGAGAGCGAGCCGCTTTTATCTGCGAGACAGAGTCGCGACGCTTGCTCTCTCGCCCTTTATCCGCGCGGATCCGGATGTGTGTACTTGTGTGCCGACCGGGCGTGGGTGTGTGCGCGCGAGCGTATGTGCACCGGAGAGCCTCGGGATAGTTTTCGCTCGGGGAAAACAGAGAGGGCGGTCCGCAGCCGTGGAAAAAACAAGCCCCGGGGCCAAGAATTTCTTTGAGCCCGCAGACCGCCTGCATATATGTATGGGTACGCGCCGCAGCAGCTTTTCCCTCTTCTCCGCTCATCCCGCTCGTTTCTCTTTTTGCCTAAATGGCATACACACTCATTTTTGCACGGCGGCGGCGGCGGCGGCGAGAGCTGACCATATAAAGAGTCGAGCTCGACGCAGGCAGCTTCAACACGTAGTCGGGATGGCTCGCGGTCTCTCCGACGTTTCTTTTTGTCCAATTTGCGAGCCAACAAAAATGCACTCGCTCTGCGGGCTAGAGCCACCGCTGACACTCGGCCAGGCCACCCGTAGGAGCGCTCCTTCACGACAAATGCCCGTAATAATTGTCGCGTTCGCGAATTTTTTACGCAAGCACTCGGTGACTACCTCCCTCCGCTCATGCTCTCGTCGGTGTATATAAAAACCGTACTCCTCTCGCGGTGCAGCGCTGAAAACTACGTCGACTCTGTCCATTAGGGGCCGGAGCGCCCTTTGAGAGATTTCGTGGCGGAGCAATTTGAGCGTAGCCGGGCGATGCAGCGAGACTGCACGAGGGAGATGGTCGAGGCATCCCACGACCAGTTGTTACTCGATTACACGATGATTATATCCAAAGTTGAGAGCTTCCGATGCTCACTTGTTCCTCTAACACAATCTATAACTCGGACCAAGTCGTGCGGCTCGCTCACGTGGACAAGAAAAACTCCCTTCGGAAGCTGATATCGCTCCTAATTGAATTATCCCATCTACGAACAATACATATCTCATATAGTTTTTTTCGAAACCTCATATATGATAAGAACGCTTTATCAAATGTGCTTCATCCAAGAAACTCTATTCTTCCACGAACAAAAATATCTTCTAACAACAACTACGAGACATAGCACGGAACTTGTTCATTCAATCTACCTGATCGATTCCGAATCCGACAGGCATCAGTTGATTATTCTCACAGACGAATATTGATTATATTATTATTTTGGCACATTTCCAGTCTAATGAACGTCACATGCGCTTAGTGAATCGTCAATCAATTTTCGACCAGAACACTCGCGATCCATATTCCTGGGGCAATGAATTCATTTGATCGATTTTCTCGGTCTATTTGTCACTCACCGGTGCCAAATTATGCATGTATATTCCATCTTCCCCATTAAAATTCTGACAGTGAGTGATATATCAATTTCAACGAAATTCAAAGTTTACGTTGTCAATATTACCGATGATAATTACATTATCCAAACATCACACTGATACTTAAAGCCGAATCGAAAATCCACATACACTTGAAATTTGGAGATGGGTAATAAAAATGGTTGCGGATTCGCTCACAGTTAAAAGAATCCGAAAAATCTCGCTTTGCAGAGGTAAAGCAACCGCATGAGAAATTATGTCTTTCCAGTAGGAAATCAAAGGACGAGCTGAGAAGGAATTAAGAATCTAAACTTCTGCAATACGCTCTGGTATCGATACATCAGTATAGGGATAGGTCCATTCTATTCGGCTTTAAAACGCAAGACTCGTCGTTGCACAGTTCGAACGTCACCGCGAAGCTTCTGGAGTGAGTTTCCACCGAAGGGATAACAGTCGAGCTTGGAAAACCCGATGCAATCGCAACTTTGAAAGATGCGCATGCCAGTCGGCTTTGCTCTTCTCTCTCTCTCTCGTGTCGCTGTCTTTCCCTGACGAAATACACAGAAAAAGACTGTCTGTACGGTATAGCTGCTACAAGGCAGATGCGGAATTCATTTGATGCTTTGTTTCTACGGGAGTCAAGAAAAGCAACGAGAGCAGCCCGTTTGCTTTCACTGCTTCTTGCGTAAGAGCTGCAGAGGAGTAGAGTTACGCTTTGTACGAACGCACTCGTATTGAATCATTCGTAATTGGCTCTGTTGATGAATTATTCGCGCAATGAACATCGTGGATTAAGGTAGAATCTCTCGAAACATGATGAAGGCTTTAATGAGCTCTACATAACTAACAAGTACCAACGTCTTTAGCGTGTACACTTGGCGTCAACGAATTCTTTCCGAACGCGAGTGAAGAAGTTGCCTCATTATGACGTCACTTCCGACAGCGCGAAAAAGGTTAGATTCGCGG
>JAPYYZ010009539.1:0-14410 GCA_030522705.1 Eretmocerus eremicus
ATCGCCCAAGTATAGGACGCATCAAAAAATCAGTTTTAAGCACTCCAAAACAGGGGTACCTCTTATCTATGAGTGCGTATTACTAGCGTTCCCCTTGTTCTTTCCCCCATTTTCCCTTTCAAAAAATGCGATGCGTCTTATATTTGAGCGAATACCGTAGGCATTTTCGCACGAGAGACAGTTTCTCGCTCAAATGCTACAATGGTCATGAATCACGTACAAAACGACCTTGACACTTGACTAGCGGTCAATATTTTATAATACGGATATTCTGCATCTGTTTTTACATTCGTGAATTTGACGTGGGAGTGTTATACAGACACATCAAGACCGAACCCAAAAATTCAAAATCTAGTCCAATACACACCAAACTGCGCTGGACTCGTTCAGCTTTAAACTATACCATTGCTCTTACTCGTTGTGTAATTTGAAAACTAAGATTGTTCTACTCTATATTGAACATTTTTATTACTTTGCCTAATTGTAAGGTGGATGAATTGATTGTTGCGTTGATAACAGACATAAATCATTTACATCTCATCCCATTGATTTGAATTCTTCCCCTGATTTTGAAATAATTATCATCTTCTCAGACATGCGACACCAGATGGCATATTAAATACAATTTTTAGGCTTTTTTCACAGTTTGGTGACTGTTATCCTGCTCTCCGAACATTATTGAGTGGCTCATTCATTGAATTTCTCTTGTGTAAACCACAGTAGTTGAAGAATTTTGCTTTTTGATTTGCTTCTTCTTATATATATGGCCAGACTTTTCTACAAGTTAGTGCAGCTGTGACTTGAGCCATTTTTGAATTGTCAGTGAAACAAATTTGAATTATTTGAGTCAGAGAGCCTACACATGAAAGAACATGAGAGAAAATATCGGGATTTTCGTGATTTTCGTGAAGAAAAGCAGGCCTTGCAGTGGATGCTACAGCACGTGCGGCAGCGACTGCTTTTGCAAATGCCTAATTGGTATGCGCGAAGGATATAGGGTCCCAATGGACTCATCGTGTTCAGCCTTTACTTACGTAGCTCTTTTTTGTGCCACTTTTGTTGCTCAATTTTACTTATTGCGGGTGCAGGATCACACGCTACAGCATTTGCCACAGCGCGTGCTACCGCACATCTCACATTGGCTTGTTGATTCTTCCAATTTTTCCTCTTCGCACGTAACCTGAGCTCTTCGCACGTGCTGTGACGTGTGACTAGCAGCCACTAAACCATTCCAAATTTGTCGCCCGCTCTAGCATGTGCGGGAGCGTGCGCCACTGCACCCGCTGAAGCGTCTGTTATAGCATGTTCATATTTTCCGGAGGGTATTGCGCCAAGAAAAATGCCAGCGAGAAGTAATTCGTTAAAAAGCATATGTAATGGTTCCATGAAATGTACAAAGCAGTTTTTCACAGAAAGCTAGTGTATACCATCGGGGCCAACACCAGAATTCCCATCAATTTTGAGTATTTCTTCTAAGAAAGATTGCATATCAATTTCAAATCCTGAAAGTAAAAAGCCTCATAGGAGGTATCATCTGTCTTGTTCACATTCGAGGATGATGAATTTTAGTAAAAAGACGAAAAGCTGCGCAAGGAGTTGGGATATGTTGCTGGAATCAGTGGAGGTCTGGTTTCTATAGCTCACTGTTTCTGGCATGGCCCCATTCCCCTTTGGGTTCGCGGAATTCCAAAAGGACTTGGGATTCTTCTGGACCCCAGATTCTAATCTTGAAATATAAAATCTATAAGGTTGTCTGATCAAGGTTTTTCGCGTGGACCTCTTTATACTACATCCATGGTGATCATTCTTTAGCCAAGTAGCTTTCAAGTTAGCATGTAGTCTTTTCGTCTCATTGACTTTTCGTCTTATCTCTTTACTGAACCATGGTGGGAAAGTAGAATTGAATCTCTTTGTATGAGGCACGTTACCAGCAACTATATCAAAAAGGCATTCATAGACATTACCCAGTGCTCCATCGATATGCATTGGATCCTTAATCAAGCTACTCCAATTTATTTCGTTGAGCTTTTCGTTGATACCAGTAATCTGTAGCTTTATGATTAGAAACGAATTCACTTAGGTTCAAGAAAACTTTTCGCTTAACTGGAATAAAAGAACTAAGGGCAGTATGAAACTTGTCATTTTCAATGCGGAAATTCACACGAATTTCACACTTGATGTCTTTAGATTTGGACCAAACCATGTCCAATATATCACCATAATGATTAGGCACTCTAAAAACACTTTGTATACTGCTCTGGTTCAGTCCTAGTTCAAATGCTGCTGCAACTTGTTCCGCCGCACTATTGCTGACAGATACAATGATTGAGTCTTCTGAAATTTTCCAGCAGAAGTCTGGTAGCTTGAAGTCCCCAGCAATGATGAGCTCGGCTGTTTTGTGCTTATCACTTGCCTTCTCAATCATATCATTAATTTCCATGAATGCGTCGAAGAATTCGTCTGCTGAGGTGTTACTCACTGGCGGAATGTGACTGAGCGATGAAAGATGAATTTTGTAATATATTATTATCTTTAAAAGAGCTGGTTCAAAGGACTGGAATGCTGAAGCTAAGATCTGTGAAGACAAGAACGTCTTGACGTATATTAACAGACCATCTCCTCTATTCTCGCCACTCAATGACTCATTTCTGTCAAGTCGAAAAAATTTGTAGCCAGGGATTTCAAGTTCACTGTCGGCGACGTCTTCATCAAGCCAGGATTCTATTATGCATATGATGTCATAGTCAGTGGGAGGAATTATAATATTCTGTGCGAAAGTAGTGATTCTGCATTCTAAGCTACCTATGTTCTGAAAGTAGATGTCAAGACCTTCTGACCGTTTTTTGCCTGGACTTGATATGAACCAGGACCGTTTTGAGAACTATACCCCTGATGTTTGCTTGTCTTACGGTGGTTTACTTGATTATTACTTCTCATATAATTCTGATTTGTGTTAGGCAAGGTTCCTGCACTTGAGCTATGAAACCGTTGTTGACCTGCAGCACTTTCATTGTCGGCAGAAGTACTGTCTTGATTATATCTGCCATGGTTCTGAATATCGGCTGTGATTTTGATCATTCTTGGGGCTCCATTTATGTATTTTATTGTGATATTATCCTCACCACCTTTTTGCCTCTGCTCCAGATTTTTTACCAATGAATGAATTCGATCCTGTTGGAGTTGATTCCTGTCATTTACACATCTTATGTTGCCTCTACAAAATTTTTTCTGGTCGCAAAGGATCCACGTGGCATCATCTGGAAACTGTAGAACGAGTTTGACAGGCCTACGTTTGCCTTCAGACATCTTGCCTATTCTGAAGAACCTCATATCTTGAATATTAAGAGGAGCTCTAGCCAACATAGTGCTGATAACTTTACTCAAATATGGTGAGTCATTATTTTCCATGAAAAGCAATTCCTTGTTTGACATGTTATCATATATAGCACTCTCTTGGCTGCCCATACTCGTGGAAATTTGATTACTTTTTTCGGAGTCTTCATTGTCTTCAAGATTATCGTTGATCGTATCATCCAATTTGTCATTCGATTCTCCATTATCCTGTGGAGTTATCTTGGCACTCTTGCAGCAATTTTTGATTGATCCATCATCCTCTATTCCAGCCCTTTCAGCACATAATGGGTGATGCGTGGTAGCGCATCTTTGGCATTTGACGTAGCTTTTTTCAATTGGATTCTCAGAATGGACAAGACAATAAAGTATTTCGTCACTGTTCACTTGTAGAAGTTCTAACTCGTAAGGCATTGTTTACTTGGGGCTCCTGCTTGGATTGACGTTAGGATTGTATATCCAACCAATCCACAGAGATCTCACTTTGTATGAGTAAGATTCATCGGCACTATCTTTCAGCTATCCACAATTGGACAAATCGACCACTTATTTCCTGTCAACTCAACGATATAAGTTGATGCAATCAAATCGAATACGAGCGTATAAACAAGGCAACTATTTCATGCGCCACTCATGCGCACTCAATGTTATCGGAACTAATTTGTTGGGAGAAATATAAAGAGCGTGAACAAAGAATCTGCTCCAGCCAACCGTTACAAGATATCAGAATATAGCATCGACATCTCCTTTGTATTCGTGAACGATGATAGGAGAGATATTGCACTATTCTATGATATGTCTATTTTGCACAATATGTTACACGTATGATTGAAAAAGCACAAGTCAGAGTATACAAATGGACCAAAACCGATTCAGGTTTCGACTCGGTCTCTTTCTATATGTCCTCCAAATTCCAAGGGGATCGGCAGGGTCATCCAAAAGTAATTGTGGACCATGAGAAAACAACACACACGAGCACACACGGAGGAAAGACTGGGAATGAAGCTGGAGTGTAATTTTATGAACAGTCACGGGTAAAATGTACGATGCATGGTTGATAGATCTCGGCAAAAGGAACAAAAAAGCTTTGGTTCACATGGCTAAAAGGTATACTAGGAGAGGAGTATGAGATTGAAACACCAATTGAGCAATTATTCTGCTGGCACGGATAGAATGCTTCTTCTCTTAAAGAACAAGAGAGGTTTTCATTTGAAAACGCGTGATGATTAAAAATACGGAATATTGAAGAATCAATAAGTTCATTAGACGGTTCGGAAGACAGGAGCAAAGTTCCAAATCGAGAGTTTGAAATTCGTTCGAGAAAATTGTGAACTATACGAAAAGTGAAAAATTGAGCGTGAGAACGTTAGCGAAAAGTGGATGCCGTGACATTCATTACTCCACGAGAGCTCAATACATAATCTGAGAAAAAAACGAAGAACTCCCATCAGCAGGTCTTTCTGAGTAGAATAAGATGATGTAGGCTGGATGTGAATCGAGATAATTGATGAGGAAGAAATAAAAAGCGTGGGTCGAGCATGCCTGCCCCACCGCAACCCAGCTAACACCAAGCACGCTCGCGCAAAGTGCTTTGATACAGGCGCTCACCAGGGAAATCTTCGGCATCTTACTGGCCAGATGGCGACCTCCGGTCAGTAGACGTCCGTGAATAAGTCCACACTTCAAGCATTCAAGAGGGGCCAGAAGACACCGATTCGACAGTCGACTAAAGAGCTCCAAGCCGAACTCATCCACCGCCTTGCCAGTGACCTCTTGGGGTAGTTACGAGAGAAGCTGGTCCGGATTGTCGGACCGGGTTGAGGCACGCCACCCCGGCAGTCTGGATGTCGTGCACAGCGTTGCTGCGTTGTCCAGGAAGTACTACTGGACGATCCAAAGGCTGATCCACTCCCCACCTGGGATGAGGGAGGAAGTCCACTATTAGGACACCACGCGGAGTACGGTGACAGTACACTAGGAAGATGGACTTCATGAATTGAGCGAAGTCACTCGATGCAACCCGCAAAATATTGGGTCCAATGAAATAACGAAGCGATCAGTGCATTGAAATCATTATTCAATAGAGCTGCTGGCATATCACTCAAAATAGTGTTGCTCATCCGCAAACTTCTTCGAGTGTTTTAGTAATTTCTCTGGAAAATGTACCCCATCAACTCACACCAGGGAGAGCGTTTTCTTTTAGATACCTTGGCTATGGCTTTCACGCTCAGAATTGGATGAAAGTGGACTATCAATGGATTCTTCTTGCCTAGAAACTACACAGGAATCAAAAGAAATAATAGCATCCGTGATCAGCTGTTCTTATGGGATAGTGTAGCCGTTTCCATCACCTCGAGAACGGCTGATACCTGCTCTAATAATTTTCCTGCGCTTCTTACGTCTTGTAGCTCATATGAAATACTGATTAAGAGGGGGGGGGGGAGGGGGTCGCATCGAATAGTTCGAGTGACGGCCACCGCGTGCACAAATTCAATTTGGACGGGATTTTGCGGAAAATTAGAGGCGTAATTCGAAAAAGTGGCTGGACAGTTTTGCAGTTCCTAATACAAGAAAAAAAATCCGTCAACTCCGACTCCAGCCAGATGCGGAATGAGCTCGCAGTTTCGACACTACGAATCAGTGCAAATACTACTCAAGCGCATGGCTCTAAGCGCCAATACTGTGATTCGTAGTCTCAGGATTGCGAGCTCATTTCGTTTCTGGCCGGAGCCGGGGAGGACGCATTTCTTTCCTTGGATTGTGAACTATGAAACTGTCAGGCCATTTTTTTCAATTACACCTCTAATTTTCGCAAAATACCGTCGAAGTTAAGTTTGTATACGCGGTGTCCGCCGCCCGAACCATTTACTCCGACGTGCTCTCAAAGACTCCAATCTAAGAACACCAACGTGATATCATAGCTTCCGCAGCCCACACAGCATGGAAATATTTCAAGGAAATATTTCATGGAAATATTCCGTGGAAACCTTCCAGAGATCTTTCAGAAATATTCCAAGAATGATTCTGCAATATTTCATAGGAACATTTATACGAAATCTCAATGAAACGTGTCAGGAACATTTCGTGAAATATTTCGAGAAACCTTCCTGAAATCGTGCGTTGAAATCTTTCTGAAATCTTTCAGAGACATTCCATGGAATATTTTGGAAAATCTTTCTGAAACTTTGCTATGAAATATTTCTGAAACCTTTCAGAAAAATTGCACGAGAGATTCCAACGAATCTTCCTGCAATCTTGCAACGAAACCTCCGCGAAATTCTTCAGAAACATTTCACGAAGATCCCGACTAATCATTCTGAAAGCTTGCAATGGAATCTTTCGGAAACCTTTCAGAAAGATTTCACGAAAGATTCCAGCTGATCCTTTTGGAAACTTGCGAGGAAATCTTTCTGGAACCTTTCAGAAAAATTTCACGAAAGATTCCAACAAATCTTCCTGCAATCTTGCGACGAAACCTTCGCATAACCTTTCAGAAACATTTTACGAAAGATTCTAACTAATCTTCCTGAAAGCTTGCAATGAAATGTTTGCAAAAAGGTTCTGAAACATCTCAAGAGGGATTCCAACGTATCTCTTTGCAATCTTGCTACGGAACCTCTGCGAAATCTTTCAGAAACATTTTACGGAAGATCCATACAGCATGGAAATGTTCCAAGAAAATATTTTATGGAAATATTCGATGGTAACCCTCTAGAGATCTTCCAAAAACATTTCAAGAATGATTCCGTAATATTTCATAGAAACATTTATGTGAAATCTTCAGGAAACGTGTCAGAAACATTTCGTGAAATATTTCGAGGAATCTTTCTGAAATCGTGCGATCAAATCTCTCTGAAATCTTTCAGAAATATTCCATGAAATATTTTGAAGAATCTGTCTGGAATCTCGCAATGAAATCTTTCTGGAACCTTTCAGAAAGATTTCAGGGAAGATTCCAACGAACATACTGTCCGCCAGGTGTAGCATCATCACACTCTAAGCATCTTGAGGCCGATGAACATCTCATTTTGATCCGATTTGACGATCAAAAAATATCCAAACTCCCTCATCAACTCTGAAATTGATTGACCGATCCATCGCAGATTTTACTATGTCAAGGATTAGGTCATGGAGATCTAATTCAGGTCTCGATTAACGCGTCTCGTGCTTCTCGCAAGCGACCAAGTATAACCTCGGTTGATATATACAGGAGTCCCAAATTATTGCAGATAACTGTTCTGCGATGCGAGATATAAAGTATGTATGCGAGGTCGACAATCTTCTAAGCGAGAGTAACCATGATATATCATCTCAATCTCCTTAGTTACAGGATCACACACCAACCACGTCAATCCTGGAAATGACAATTCTTCACTCTGAAATATCTTACTAATATCCATGAGCGTCGCATCAATTTTTAGAGCATCAGATACAAACCTTTCTCTGCAATCTCTCGGAAAGCTTTCGGGAATCTTTCTCCGGAAGATTTCTGAAAAACATTTCTGTAATCTTTCAGAAATCTTTCAGGGAATGATTCGCAGAAATATTGCAGAAGTGTTCCAGAGAAATATTACGGAACGGTTTTTGGAGAGGGATATAACATTATTTCTGAGACAATTCATAGAAATATTTCTGAAAGATTCCCAATCTTTCACGGAAATCTTTCAGAAAGGTTTCTGAAACATACCCATGCTGTGTGGGGCAAGACTGATAGGAACCTTTCTGGGAATATTTCTGACAGATTTCCGGAAAGATTTCTGGAAGATTTCTGGAAAGATTCCTGAAAGGTTCTCAACCTTTCCCGGCAATCCTTCGGAAAGCTTTCAGAAAGCTCTCTCCGAAAGATTTCCGAGAAACATTTCTGTAATCTTTCAGGAATCTTTCAGTAAATGATTCGAAGAAATATTGCATGAATGTTTCAGGGATATATTTCGGAATGGTTTTTGGAGAGGGACATAACATTATTTCTGAAACATTTCATAGAAATATTTCTGAAAGATTACCAATCTTACATGGGAATATCTCAGAAGGGTTTCTGAAACATTCCCATGCTGTGTGGGAGGTTATGGAGTTCCTGTTCACTTCCTAAAGCACTGCAGACTGTATTGAGCCGAAACGATATCCTACGGTGAGATATATGAAAATACCAGCGCATTTGCAACACCGAACCAGGTCGGTGACACATAACACCCCAAACTGACTTTATCCGCCTCAATTTTCGGTAAAAGACTCACAAACTCCATTGGAATGAAAAAAGTCTCGGGATTCGAGCTCTGTCTTCGATCTTTGAATTCCTCTGAACGAAGAAACTCTCCATGTTTCCCATCGCGGTTTTTGATCGGCAGTCTATGATCCAAGTATTTCGCATGCAGCTGATGATTCGTCACTTCTGGATTCCTTCCCACAGAGACTCTCTCTTCACGAGCCGAGTTGTACTCATAATCAGCTGTTGGTATATATACTAAAAATATGACGTCACCAGGCATCGTGGAAGATCTAGATTGAGGTAGTTCAGGGTAGAGAATAGCAGACAATAAATTGATCATGAGGATATAATGCGCCACGTCCCTCCTAATCAGTCTAATCTTCTGATCTCAATAGAGCTTTCATGCATTGGGAGTATTCCATACTGAGATTGTCAATGACGTGGAACGAAGATAGTGCGAGTTGCATTCAATAATAGTCTGCGAGATCGAGGAGAGAACATTCGTCTTGTCAAGAGGCTCGCGAGTTGATGAATGCTCAGTTGTTTGGGTTGAAATTCTTTGAGAGCAGAACCTTGCATGATAGCGAGAATTTTGTGTTCATCAAAAAATGTCTAATATTGCGAGGTGCATACTATTCCAGGGGTCCCCATGATATTGAGTCCATTACATCCATCATCATTCACTCTTCCACCATTCAGGTACCGCGCGCGGAAATTTACAACATTGGCTAATATCATAGCAACTAGAAAGCTTTGCTCGACGACGCCCCCCCCCCCCCCCCCCCGGCCAGTCGACGAGAAACAACACCCGCACGACAGCGATCGCAATCGCGACGGAATTATTCCACTCAATCTTGCACAACGTAACGCTCACTACACATAGTTCATGATACGAATGAGGAATGAAACAGAATTCATTGATATTATGACGATCTTCAAAATAAAATCCCTAGCACTCTGAGCTAAAAACCGAAACTTATGAATCTCAGGTGGTCGTGCTATGAAATTTTGTATGACAATGCGTATTGATATTGATATTTGATACCGATATTAGGTGATTCAACTACGGACTCCTGGTCCAGTGTAGTCGAGAATACGTGTGTTATAGATCAACCTGTCAATATCAAGGACTATTATCGGTTTAGAAATGATTGGCACCTCGACACTTTTTGTATTCCCGGTTCCAAAAAAATCGGAAATTTCTTTCACCCTTATCGTCTAAACGAGTCGTCAGTTACGGACATGATGAGATTTTCCTGGTGTTCATCGAGTGATAATTAGGGCTGTAATGATTACGAGAATGTGATAAAATGCAGGAATACTGCTTCTTTTTCCGTGACAAAACTTTGAGAAGGCGCAACTTGATGAGAAAAATTATTTAGGGTCTCTAAAAAAGAGCACGGGTGAAAAGCTTTTCGGAGAGTGAGCTCGTGAAAAAAAATTCTGTTGAAAGTTGATAACTTTCAGGGATGACGAAGTTTCCGCAAAGGAAGAGTATCTTGGGTTGTAACCAAGATAGAATCATGAAAACGAAAAAGTCAGGAAAAAATCGTAGACGATAATGAGTGTGATAGAATATGCATCTTCATAAAAACAAAAAACCTGCGACAGGAAGAAAATTCGAAAAATTGTGAGTTGCTGCCATTGTGAATCTCTATCTCTATCTACCAGTATTGCCCGCACGCAGCAGGAGGGTCGCCCGAATCCGAGATCCTCGACTACCTGAGGCGGCTCGTCGCGTCGCGCCATGGGGCGTCGTTGATGATGCCCGCAGCTCGTAAGTAAGGTAAGAGGATTATGTTCCCGCGACTGGAGTGCAATGCAGCCACGACAATGGGTTTGAGTTTCTGGCATCAGGCCCCGCGAACTGCAGATCGACTCTTTCACGGTTTGAAATTTATGACAACCCAAAGTTCACACACCAATGGCAGACTATTATTAGATCAAGTTCCAAGCTGTTGCTCACTGCTCTCGGCCGAAATGACATCGGATCGTTACGCCCGCTACAGGATATGGAACGATGGAGGATTACTCGACGGGAACCAAGCGGGAAGGTGGCAGTTTTTTTCCGCCAGAAAAAGGAAAGGATAATAGATAGGGATTATGAGGTGAAGAACATCTTAATTGAATTTCCAGGATAGTTAGTGAACAGATAGGAAGCACATACTCTCACACATTCATTCATTTGTCTCATTCTCGGTCACACTTCACTCATCGCTATCAGAATCATTCTGAAGATCGGAGACAATGGGACCAATGCCAGCAGCGAGTATCGAGCTCTTGCCTCTGTAAAAGTCTTCAAGCTTCCTCGCGTGCATGACACACTCGCGCCACAGGTCTGCTGACACCTCGTTTTGCATTACATTAAGACACAGGGCATGCCCATCTGCAATCTTGAATGTTGAATTCTTCTTGGCCACTTAGTTCTTGACACTAGCCCAAATCAACTCAATAGGATTGAGCTCGTAGTGAGCCACAGGCAGCCACAACAGTTTGACATCATCACCTCGCAATTCTTTGGCAATTTCTTCGAGACGGTAATGTTTCTCGTAACGATAAGGTTTGCTGAACTCGAGAAGATCATTCTTCTTCGTGTCACGTAGTTCTTCAATCGTTGAAACCTCCCGGAAAACGAGCCAATCGACAATGTCCTGTTCCCTCTACTAGGTAATCAGATTGCGGAATTCTTCATCCAGCATTGTGTAGCACGGTGCTTGATCCAAGACTATGACCGACTTGCGACGCAGGCTTTTGACAACGCTCCGGAACCATTTCTCATAGTGCTCTGCGTTCATTTCGTCATGGTAGTCTTTAGACCCTTTTCTGCCTATGAAAACCTCCCAAGACGCCTTTTTCATTCCCAATGTGCAGGATGATGACTCGCTTACCAGCACCAGATAGGCACGAGAAACCGCCTCTTTCACCATCCACTTGCTGACCACTTCGTCGTAGATGATCAGAGTTATCAACACGATCTTCACCAGTAACGGTCTGCACCCGCCCGAACTTCCTCACATGATTAGCACTACACCATGTCTCGTCCGCGAAATAGATCTCCCAGTAGCCTTCTCGTTATTCTTGAATTCTCTCAAGTAATATTCGTCGAGCAGCAGCGATTTCAGGACTCTCAAAAGCGACGAGGTTGCCACTCAACTTCTTGAATTTTGAATCTCATGTCACGCATATTTTCCCTCAATTGATACACTGATATATCCGGAAAATCGACTGTATCAGCTTTCATGAGTTCCAAAAGGCCTCCGACAGTTGGGATCTCCTTTCTTGAATACGCAGAGAAGATAGCTCGACGTAACCGCCATTGTCACGAAACTAATTTGAGACGCAATGGACTGTTCTTTTGCTGGTTCCCAAACACGTGGCGGTTAACTTAGCTACGTTGACACGAAAAGTCTCATCTGCTTCGAGAGTCATGCGCGTTTGGATGATTTCCTCTTCGAAGTCTTGTTGCGCAATCTTTTTCCTCTTGCGCGGGGATCAGGTACTTCCATTGTCACTCTCATCACTGCCAATACAATAATCACCGCCACTATTACTTGTACATTTTCTTATATTGTGACTAGCACTCTTTATACTGCCGCTGCTGTTGCCACTGCTATCTACACCATCAGTGATGCGAAAGTTCCTAGTCTCCTCTAAAATTTGATAATGACCATCCAGATCGTCCTCTCTCCTCATGCCCGTCAAAAGGAAGAAGAGATGCTGATGATTACCTCCTTCTGAATCGAGAGAGTGTAATCCTCTTGGTCGCGGAGTCTTCTGGCGAGTGTAATATTGATGCCACAGAGCTGGCCTGCTGCTCGAACCTCGACTTCAGACTCGTATAGTTTGGCAGATCCCATGCAAAGTCTGTAAGCTTCTGGCGAGTCCTGATGGAGAACGTGATGAATCCAAAAACTGTGAGTGTTCCAGTTTCTTGTCACAAATCGACGACTGGTCGAAGAATTAGACGATGGCTATGGTTGTTCCCCACTATTCCCTTCGCTGAACACTTAAACAAGCAATTACCTCCTTCTCCACAATTTACGGGACAATGAGTCTTGCGGCCAATGATCACGTTTGGAGATGTCGATGACATGTTGGGAGATCATGAAGAACTAATTGGGTAGTGAGGAAGTGCACCGACTCAAGCGAATACAGATGCTTCCCTCCAAGTCAAACGACACTGTCGAACTGAATATTTGTTGCTCCAGAGCAGTGGATCCTCCGATATATCCTTTGACGAAGGGAGGAGGGGGGGGGGAGCGGGGAGGGAAAACGAGTGACGATACAGGATGCAACCAGGCGAGGTAGTGGAACCACAGGCACAGTTGCCAAATCAACGTGTACTAGAACTGGAAAACGCGCGCGTTGCGCGCGTAAGGTCTACTCGTCCTTAGCAGGATCCATGTCAAACATATGTATTCATCAATTGTTGAGAGGATTCAACCCAGGATCTCATCAAAAAGCTACAGAACGTCGGAAGGCGCGCTCTCCGCGCAAAAGATCGACAACCGTTGGAAACAATTCATATGAAGACTCGTATCAAGGGCAGGTGTTACTGAATTGTTGAGAGAATTCAATCCAAAATTAATTCAAAGTTCGAATTCACGAGCAGAGATCAAAACATGCTTCAGAGAATTCATCTTGGAAGAATGAATATGTCAATGACTCATAGAATTCTTATGAGCGAGTAACTGAACGAACAGATTCCGGAGGCACATGCATCTTCATATCTAGGAAAAAATTCAAGCCGTGGAATAGGATCTGTAAATCATTCCGAGAATCCCACCGGGCCATCCGGGGAATCCTACCGGGAAAAACATCTGACAGAGTATATACCAATGGCATGTATTCTTCAATTGTTGAGGGAATTCTATTCAAAATCTGATTTAAAATTTGAGGCCGCGTGCGGAGACCAAAAGATTTTAAATAGATTTTGTACTAAAGGAATGAATTTTTCCAAATGAAATAATTCAGAGCATTCAATTGAGTATCTTACTGAATGGGCAGATCCTAGAAGCGCTTGCGTCAATGGATTTTGAAAAGATTTGTACTAGGAAAAAATGAAAAGATTTGTACTAGGAAAAAATGGATGTGTTGATTATCTTGGAAGTCCCATCGCGTATCGACGAACATTGGACATAGTTCATAAGAGGGGTATGATTTGTGATAGTTGAAAGAATCATATTCATAATCTATCTTAAAACTCAAATTCCCTCGTGAAACTTCCGTGCAACACGAAGATCAATACACTTTAATTAGAGCTTATATCGGAAAGGAGAGTTTGCCAATATGCCAATATTCTCAAAAATCCTATTGCGTATAGAATTAAAAACGATTGGGTGCATTCAGAACGACGCACGCTGAGCGCGCTGAGTTATAGACTGATCATTGTCCTCGGGCACAGAAGAGGTTACGGATAAGAGAAGTGGAGAAGTATGGATACAGACAGGCTCAGCACGAGGATCGATTGCGGGATGACCTGCGGAATTCTTTTTTCGTTCAAGCTACGATGACCATAATAATAGTCAAATTCATAGTAGACATACTTTATTCAAGCACGATAGCCACAGCCACATAACCATACTGACTTATCGCCTGCGTCTGTCGGTAACGTCACCTAATACACCGAATCAAATGATATCGCACGCAATGAGAATAGCTATGAAATCACATGTACACAATACATACAGCGCGAAGCGCGGGGATCTGGCTGATAAATACAGATATAACGCAACAATGTCGAATGAAAGGCAGCAAACCTCGAATATCGAAGTTGTCCATCAATAAGGTAGGATAACAGATAAATAGAGATTCCAGTCACAGCATTGGTCACTTGCTCATCGTAATCCTCAT
>JAPYYZ010009541.1:0-12937 GCA_030522705.1 Eretmocerus eremicus
AGTTGCAACGACACGGGGGCGTACTCGCGCGGCTCGAGTTAACTCGGCAACGTCTCGTTGTACTAAAATTACAGTGATCAGAGGTGTAGAGGGAGGAGGAGTCTCAATAGAGGGTTTCGCATCGGGGCGCTTCGCGCTCGGCGTCACTGTCGAATTGGATTCCTGCAGACACGTGATCCTCTTTGCTCATTGGCAGCCTCCGACAATCTACTTCCATTAGCCGCGATGCGATCGTTGCGCCTGAGCCGCCTCCTCGCGCACTCGCGCGCTTCTCCCGTGCAGCGACATCAGCCGCCTCTCTCTCTCTCCCTATCGCTCTCGCATCGCCCTACATTCTGCTCCTGTAGCTGATTGGATATTCGTCTTTCGCGCTAATCTTCGCACTGGGCTCTCTGCGTACTCTCCTCGCCAAGTGATCGGCGTTTCGATGCTTTTTATTCGATTCGCGAAGCGAGCTCGTTTCTTCGCTCGTGTGCGTGACAGGACTTTTTGTGCTTTTTTGATGGGTAGAAGTGAAGTTTATTGAGAGGCCCTCTGAAAAATTAGTATTTCTTCACGACTATTGCAGATCTTTCACAATTGATTTCCAAAGATTTTGTGTTGATCAATTTCCACAAATGAGATCCTTCCATACAAGAAAACGTAAAGTGGAAAGCAGTGTACTGGAAGAGAGTCTCGTGTTGAATGATACGAACTGATTACTTCATATATTTTGGAGGAATTCCTAAATTTCAAGGGGACAGTCATCATTTGAAGTCATTCCAATTCAATTTGATCTATCAACAAAACAGTTTAGAAGTGATAAAATATCGTTTGTCGTCTCTGTATTGTGTATTGGGTGAGCACCAAAAGCAAAACTTTGGGAAGCTTCCTCATCTTGAGCCGCTTGTTCTGAGAACCAATTCGTTTGTTTCCGGCATCCGTAACTCTTTTTGGTTGAAAGCTCACAAAGTCATTCTCGTGAACGAAGAAAGTTGTAAGATACAAGCAATCATTTAATTCACTCTCTGGGCTCGAAAACGTTTCTGGCTTCACTATTATTGACTACGATATTTACATAGAAAAGTGACGATGATTTTTATACATCATTTCTGATAATTTCATGAACACTCGATGTGTTGAGGCTCTTTTACTTGCCCCTCCACATTTATCATCATTAATTATTATCAAAGAAGATATGTGCTAGTAACATAGCTTGTGTTCGAATATTTTGCAATGTCTCCATCAGCCTCTCATGGAATAAAAAACGAGAAAGTTCAAAATCATGCACAAGAATTTGTGATCACTCCTGGGATAGGAAAGTACTCGACTTCCAATCCAAAACTAGAATGCATATCGTCCATGGACTTCACTCGACCGATACTGGCTGCAATTAATTATCCAGGGACTTATCATATTTGAGGCCGAAGAAGCACGACTGAAGGACAATTCCGTGCTCTACATTACTCAATGGACATCCCATTATATTTTCTCAGCAAATCAGACACATCGACCGTAATAAGTGCCAGAGCGAAGAAAAAAAATAGCTAGAAGGTCGAGATGCAGAATCAGCAAAAGTCTGCGCCGCGTGAGATTCGCTGGTCGATCTGTGACCGTATTTCTTCGGACCGGTGGACAGAAAAGAGGTGGCACGGCTCGCTAAGGCTGGCAGAGAGTCGAGGAAAATTCGGCTGACGCTCGTGTAGTCGAGAGCGTGAAGGCCGCCCGACTCGCGCGCCGGTATACTCTCTCGCGACGAGACAAATTGTCATTTTCTTTCCGCTCGGGCGAGCAAGTCGACGACGGCGGAGCCAGGCCCGAGAACAAAAGGGACGCGCGCCCGTGCCCTCGCTCCCGGGTATACCTACGTCGCACACACCGACGATAAATTCAGGCTCTCCGAGAGCAAGAGAGGCGCACACCTGCAGCCGCGCTGCACAGAATCAAGCGAGAAAGTGGCGCAAGTGCGCGCGGCAGCGAGACAGAATTTTCGCTCGAGAGTTGGAGAAGCAGCGAGCGTGTGTGTTGCGCGCGGCGAGTAATCGATAAGAGCTTGCAAATTGAAAGTTGCGATAGTCGCGGTTCGTGGAATTCAAAGTGAATGAGTTGATGACAGGAAGTATCTATTTTCCATCTTCATCTGTAAAGTGCAATTTTTCTGGCAGTTATTGTTGCATTACGGCCCTCGCGGAGGATAGCGCGCTCACTGTTCCGTAGTTTTGGACGAAATCAAAGTAGAATAGACATATGTCGGTATTTTTGGATTTGTGACAAAAGTAGAGCTCTTTTGAGATTAAATTCCCTTGATCGAATACTAAATACTAAGCAGTTGTCTGAATGATTCGTGGAGTTCTCACTCACCAATGATTCAAATTCATCGCGAGTGAGCGTTCAGAACAATTTTTATCGGAATCAAAAGAAAAAAATCAGAAAGAAGAGATCAATCCATCAACTCCTCCTAGATCATCACAAATATTGATTAATGAAACTGATCGAGAATTCCACTCGGNNNNATCACTGTGAATCACTATTCCAACTCTGAGCATGCGTTAGCAACTGAAATTTCTCATTGCCCTTGACCTAACAAAATTTACAGAATTTTGATACGCCCTTTAGCAAACACTAAAGCTTACATGTTTTTACATAAAATCTTCGTTTTTCATCATGGAATAATGACCGATGGCAGTCGTCGACCCGGAATGACCGGAGATTGCAAATGAGGGCCAAATGAGAAAGAAATGCAGAATGAAACGATGCACGTATTTTGAAAATTCCAAACTCTGAAAGACCACCCGGTCATTGGAATACTGCGGTTGCCTTTGAAAAGAGTTTCACTTTATTTACACTTTTGCCTGGTGGTTACTCTCCGAAATGAAAATGCCAGGATGGATGAGAATATTGCCTAGAGCACAAGATTTCATCTCTAACGTTGTATCTTCCTTTCATTGTGAGTAATGTGAATTTTATGCCCATTCGAGGGGTTTCTGAAAAGCAAAAAATTATGCTTTCCACCCTTGTATCAAATAATACTATTCCAAGTTTCTACTGGCAATCCGAAAGAATCTACCCCACTATCCAATTCAGTTCTTTTTGAAAAATTGATTATTTATCGAAATAATGAGATCATCAATCAGTCTCTCTTGATATTTCTCTACATGAATGAGTACAGGTCTTACATGAAGAATATCCAAACTTACGCTTCAAACTGACTCCCACCAGACTTGCAACGTGTAACGTCATTGACATTTAGTTTGAGAAAAATAAGGTAAGAATAATATAAATCGATTGGCATATCTCGTAATACCGAAAATGTATTATTAGGTGCTCACAGAGAACAAGATATTTCTCGAAACGATTAAGTTCATGCTGTCTTGGTTCTTCATGAAATGAGTAATGGATTTTGATGCTTGAGAACTGTAAAGCCATATTTCGATCTTTGACACAATGAAATGCCTCATCCCATGTTTGAAAAAATCAAAACTCTTATCTCACACTTAAAAATATATAAAGACCCATATCAGAATTGAGAATAAAAGAACGTGAACTGAAAATTGAGGAATAAGATGGACTTTCAACCTCATTCCTGAGATCGGGATTTTGATTTCTCAGAATTTGAGATGCGACTTTGAGGGTTTCAAAACGTCTTTGTTTCATTATCACACAATTGCGGTGGATGACGTGAATGATTATCGTAACTTTGCCCCAATGAAGGAATTATTTGATATCCGTAACGTAGATAACTATAATTGGACTGTGGGATCAAAAAATCTACGGAAGTAAAATTCAGAGGATGAAGTGTATCAGATTCAGAGACTCATTTGAAAACTCTCATCTCGGATGCGTCATAGTTTATTCAAAGATGACACGTATGCACTTCAAAGTATAAGTCTCTCGTTCTTCATTGTGGTCTTTCATAGCCATCGATTTTCAGACAGTTTCTGCATTGTTAAATATTATCACGCGAATAACTATCCATGCTCGAGATGTTTAAGCAAAACATATCCAAATGTCGTATCAAATCGAAGCGTGTGGACTTTTGTAAATCGTGGATGGTGGTAAGGTTAAAATGAAAAGAGAAAGAAGATAAATTCTGTAACGCCAGATTTGCATCTCAAGCTACTGCAAAACGTCACTTCTCTACGGTATGCAAGGGTGTATAGTTGATGAATTCATGATGACATGGTGTCAATCTCGGTACGATGGTTCTTTGCAGTGGGCGCACGCGCGACGTAGCACGAGCAGTCTCTCGTAGGATACAAAACTGCAAAACTCCGGGCTTTCCCAGGAATTCGGGATTCAAATTTAACCCGAAAGCACTTGTTGAACCTTGTCGTCTAAGTGCAAAATGCGATGTCAGTTTCTGTTATTTTGTTTGCGCGTGGGCTGAATTTTGATCCAACTAACATAATGAGTACCAATCTATAGATCACGAACTCGTCTGATGTTGAGAGATCACTAGTTATGGCAGAAAATTGGACCCCCTTTCAGAATTTAGTTCTACATGCCTTCAGATCGGAGATACTACTGCAATGAATGGAATTGTTAGTATAGCTAATTTTTATAGCTCTAGCTCAAGAATGGACACTCGTAGAAGCCATCTCAAAAAGACAACCCCATTTCTTCTAATAGGCAAGTCTCTAAGTATTCGGCGAATTTTCGTAATTCCTCCCATCAATTTTCAAATATCATCGCCTAGAAAAATTTCATGTATATAATTATTCATAATATCTGATTCTAGTGGATTGTATAGTTTACTGTGAAACCGCGAGAGATCAACGGATATCAAGGTACGTGAAAGTTAACTAACGACGAGTAAGAATATTCATCTGAAAGCTACCTTTTTGCGGTAAAATATTTTTATTCGCTGTCTGGAGTTAAGTACAAATATCCGCAAGTGCATCTTCATGTCTATTACAATATACTCATCTTGAAAGAGATCGACAAATATGAATTATTAAATTTGCAGAGATCATAGCGAGAGAGATTGAAATTTCGATAGCTTGCACGGTCTTTATGTAAAAAAGTTGCGTTATAAAGAGAGAAGCATCAGCCGCAGGGTCAGGATATCATATGTGCGCTGCCGACGCTGCAAAATGAAGTCATGGAGAATTTTTGCGCGTACTTTCCATAATACGATGAAATTTTTCATCAGGCTGCTGACGCTGCAGGGAGCAAAGCAAGAGAAAAGCCGAGAAAAAATACTGCGCAGCTCGAGCACCCGGGCTCGGAACGGATGTACGCTATATCAGCGCATCTTATTTATCGTCAAAGTGATACAAAGTGTTCTTTCTCTTGTCTTTCAAAGTTGCAGTAGCTTTTTCCCCCTCGGCCCCTCTGCCAATTTGTGATGCTCTCGAACAAAAAAGTGTTTCTTTGTCCATGATTAAACCGTTCAAGCCGTTAGCTCGAATCGTTTTGACCCACATACACGAGTTTTTCTCCTCAATTTAAGCGTCTTCAATCTCACGAAATGTTTTCGATACACTTCAGATGGGATGTATTCCGTTTGAATATGGAAAGTTTTCTACTGCGTTAGAACTTTGCCAAGTTTTCAAAGTCTGATTGAATCAAGTATCATAAAAGAAGATCTCCAAATGATCAGATTCATCGGAATATCTGGGTGAGCATCGAATCTTACTCAACTCGACCGATGTGGGCGAATAATTTCAAGTGATTCCCAAATTCGAAGCAACGATAAAAGATAAATGCAGTATGACCCAATGATTCGTACCTGGAAACGCGATCTGATGCAGCAGTTTAAATTCTTACGTTACATCAATGGGCCATTAACCAAAGTACCCAATCTCGTATTCCTTCTGTTTGGAAGAAAAACTCGATTCTCGAGTAGAGTTTATGTAAATGAGCTTCGCGACTAGTCGAGTGTGCAGTAATCGAAAGAGAGTAATCACCTATTATCTCTTACCTCGGCGATGCATTCGATCGCTATTTGAGTGCGATATAATCTATTTTTATAACGTAACGCGAGGGTAGCGGTAACTTTGAGCGTACATCTCTGTGTCTGTTTTGCGGCTGGCTGCCCATATCGTCTCTCGACTGACCTGATTCAGCGAGGGCGCAACGATCGAGAGGCTGCACGAGGGAACGATACACTGTACGTAAACGCTCGTCGTGTACCGCCTCTGTATCTGCCATCTGCGGCTCTCTTCATTGTCTTCTCTCAGTCTCTACCCCATTCCCCTCTGGCTTCCTCTTTCTTTTCTCTTCCGTTTCCCCAGCTTCACGTCCCGTCCCAGCGAGTTGGTCGTAAGAGCAAAAGACAACTTTCGAGTCTCTCTATACCTGCATCTTTCTCTTGAAAAGTGAGCCCTCTTTACGCTTGGCTTTTGTCGATTTTTAGCTACATTTATCCTCAAGATTCGGATCCTCTCGTTCTTGAGGAGACTCGCCGCAACGATTATTTCGCCATCCTGCGGAATGCCTCTGAAAGCGCGGTCTCAGCAAGTTGAAAGGGAAAAAGATATTCCGCGGATTACTCTCATCTCTCACAGAATCTCGAAACTCATCCCATTTGTGAGAGGGAAGAATCCAATTTCATCGAATGATTGGAGAGATAAGAGCTCTTTGAGGCTGCATCGGCATCTTTTGAACTGTACTGAATTCAGTTGGGTTGCCGAATTGGTAAGGAGTAGTAGTGCCGTGAACTTTTTTCATGTGTGTTATGCTAAAACATGATATACTTGAATTCAAATGATGCGAATGGAACGTACCATAGCTTATTTTGGAGGGCTATCGGCGAACTTCAAGATGCCTTCAAACTAAACCAAGATATTTTGTGGATTGCAAAAAGTTGTAGGGCGAATGCCAAAGTTATGTGTAAGGGTGAGCCTTGAAGGCTACGCGCCCACACGACTCTGTGAGAAATCTCTGTTCTCTGAGGCTAGAATATCGTAACTCTACTCGGTTGAAATTGAACGTACTTCAACTTGTACTTAAGATCTTCACATCAGTTTCAAGATTATCCTGAGTACGTTGTATTACATTGAAGCGCATCAGAGTTAGAATTGCCACAAGCTTCGGTGGGCCTCAAAGGGTGCACCTATCTTAAATGGTGAACTAATTACTTCGTCAAAATACAAGATGATGAAGCTGCAATCAAGTAGAGAATAGTGGAGAATTGAACCGCGGGAATGAGTTACACATCTCCATTTCGTAATTTGTGATACCGAGAAAGCAGGCTAAGATTCCGGGTTGAACGTCAGATCAAACGGAGACCTATACTACTGGATCGCTATTTACTTACTCCAAGTACGTACGGCATATATTACGTCCCTTTGGCCGAGCCCGATGCTGCATAATATTGAAATATTTACTAGCTCAGAAACAAGCTTACCTCGTGCAGCCCTATATCACTGGCTTTACGATAGAGGGCTCAAACTTCGCCAAATAACTTCCATTATTCTGAACTAAATTACGACCTCGCATGGGGAAATAGGATTGAAAAACTGATCTCATGGTTCTGGAGACTAGTTTGTTTTGGCTTTCATAGTAGGGATATTTTTTGTAGTAATGATGCCAAGTTGGGTCAAAGTTCAGCAGTGTTTTATTGCGATGAACTTCAAATAGTTCCCAATCTTGTTAATAATCAGAAAGACTGGCACATGTATTTCTGTTCTTGAATTTCTGAATCAATCCTCAAAATTCTCAAATCTGGGGCTCAAATCACTGAATTTGAGATATTTTCAATCTGCGTGCTTTTAGATTTTCCTGCTGAGGTCATTATTCATGAGTTTTGCAATATTTTTTTTTCGACCCCAAACCATCTAAATCGTGGTCCTTCTCTCGATCCGCTAACAGAATGGATACAATCAAATTATTCTAACGCAAAAGATTGACTTCAGACGTGGAGATACTACAGAGTTATGAGGGATTGCATTAGACTTTTTCGAGGATTTGTAATTCGATAATACTGTTCAGCAAATAGAAAAATAGTGAAAGGATAAAATATCACAGGAGCGTCAGAGGATAAACATATACTCTCGTCAACCGACAAGAAAAGGAAGATAGAAAACAGAGCAATGCTTCAATTCATGATTCGTTTCCAAGAGAAGTCTTATCGTGTCAGCCGGGCGTATTGGAATCCCTATACGGCTATCGCCCGGACTTTCCACGAAGAGCTGCAGCAATACAGATATTTTCACTGCGGCTTGTCAGAGTTTTATCTCCTTTCCACTCAATATGACTTTAGTCTCCGCGTGCGAATATCTGATGATCAAACTGTTCGTTCTCTATTTTCTAAGATACATGGAAAATCTTCCACAAGTATCAATACGAGTTTCAACGTGATGAGTGTTTTGTGGAGATGAACTTCAAGTAAGTGGCTCCTGCTCATGCAAGAATATATTTATTGAATAAATTCTTGGGGCAGCAAGCTTATAAGACGATGGCATTATTTATCAATACAAGAAGACTGATATCACAATCAATTTTCCATGCGTACCTTTCACGATCAATTTGTGAGTAGAAACTCACTTCGAAATTTCGTTCTCTCGAATCTTCATAAAACTACAAGTGGTGATGACTTTCAAGTCAGGTTTGGCTCATCTGGTCCGAGACTTTTTCATAAAACAACACAAATGAAGAGCTATTCAGACCAGATAAGAAAATCCAAGTAGTATTAAAAAGTATACATCTCAGTCTACGGTAGCTTGCACATCGTTGTGAGCAGATGATCGAGAGTATGTATGGAGACGAACCAAGTGCTAAACACTATTATTCTATCGAACGAAATAATGCCGTAAAAAATTAAAAACGTTTTGAGTCCATAAACCATAACTGGCGTCCAGTGCGAGCATGAATAGCGATAACCCGAGGGGATAAAGACACCTCGGCTTTACCATATCGGTACGTACGCCTAGCAACTGGCGCAAACAGCGCGCTTGAATCAAGCTGAAATTGTAACACTCCCGATGGCGCCTGGTCAAATAACTAAATTCCAGTGATTGTCCCGACAGAGGGTTGAGAACGAATGTCGATAGAAACGACCCCTGAAATGCATAGCGAGGATGTTCAAAAGAGTGCATAGCGAGGCAATGGCTCTACTAATAGTCGCGGAGCCGTAACGAGCGGAGGGTTGTTATTCGTTCCCGGTTTTTAACTGGGCAACGCGTGTGTATGCTCGGAGTTTGGAGGAATACTGCTGCGTCGTCAAATTTCGCGAGAGAATCGATTCATCACAGGCTCGATACTGTGTCTACTTTTGTACATATTCAATGCAATGATGGACCAACTGTTGTGCTTCGGAAAAGTTTTGCGCGATTGCGAGAGGCCAATGAAGTATTATTCTCTGACTTCACTCTCCAGTAATGGTAGGTTATCCCGCTTTGCCAACGCGCGCTGCAAACTTTGTTCGTTAGCGAAACAGACCATCAATGAAAGTTGTTTTGGCAGAGTCAACGACAATGATAGTTTCGCTCGACATTCATATTCGAGTTCAGTTTCCTCGGGAGATCGCGTGCTCGTTTGCTTATCACATTGGAATTGAAGGCAGTTCGAATGATGAGGGAAATTCTCGCTCAAATGTGATGAAAGATATTTCTCGAGAATTTCTCAGGTGAGAGATTCATCGTTCAAAACTACTAAGAATTCTTTTCTCAATTTTAAGAATTGTTTTCGCCGATACCCGCCGAAAATGAAACAATTTTGGACTCATTATGAATTCAATGTTCACTGAAAAGATTGAAAATTTGTTATGACTTTAATCTCTACTGCGTGAAAAGCTATGCAGACATCTATACATAGCCGAGCGATTGCTGATATTCCGTAATTGCCGAGGTCATTACGAAATTGAGCGGAGGAAATGGCAATGCCGTAATTCAACGAGAAAAGCCAGCATCGATTCCGCCATGGACATCTTGCACCTTGATGCATCCATCGATAAGGAATATTTATGGAGCAGTGAAATTTTCAATCGAGACCCGAGGGTACTTTCTAAGCTCACGCACATCGCTCACGTGAGCCGTTAAATCAAACGTGCTGTGGATTCCTCTCGAACCTCTTCCTCACAAACATTGAGGTGGTGGAGGAAAAAGGGGTTGGAAAGTAGGTAATAGAATGATTTAGTACTTTTTCACCCTTACAATTCAAGTGTGGAGTCTCAGTTTTTCATTTTTCCGATGAGTGTCATCGGATTTGAGAGCTACACGCTAACGAAGCAGTCACGTACGATCAAGATTGCTTCCGTCGAACATACCGAACAAGGTAGTGAATGAGTCAACAAAGTTCGTTGGATGTAGAAACATCCTGAGCGCCAATATTGATGTTTACTTGAACCTATGCAAATCAGCCTCCCTCCAGTCGAAGACAGTACGAAAGTTCATGCAGACGTTTCCATTGACGCTCTCAGACCTGTACACGCAACCTCGAATCGCATTCGCACAGGTGCATCTATCAATACAACCGAGACGATCGATCTTGGACTCCAAAATACAATAATAGCTCCTACATTCGACGAGCATACACGTTGATGGAGATGTGACCCCAGTGTCGGAGTAGTTATGATTCTTTCGGTGAGACATCAATGAACGATGAGATCTTTGGGTGGGCACGGAGACAGAATCCTGTTTTATCAAAAGACCCAACTGTCTCATCAACAGGTCTTCGATTCGGATGATATTACACAGTTGAGCTTCTTTTATTTATGAAATAATGGCCAGGGAAAAGTAGTGGATGGTCTTACTTAAGTCAAAAATGAGTCTCTCCGAGATATGACTCGAGGCTTTGACTACATCCAAATGAACTTCCAACCATGATATTGATAACCCGAACTTGATCTCTAGGAGAACTGGAGTCTGTTACATAGAGTTTATCTCTACGCTCGCAAATGAGTGAAACCCTGCCTCGTTCCTTCACAATCTCGAGATCCAGAGGCCAAACCATCGCTCAGTTGACCGCCGACATCTGTTCCATCACCTCCACAGCCTACCTCGTAACATCACGCGGAGTCAGCGCTTCCAAACGGATCTGCCGAGAACACTGTGGAACCTCGTAAAAGCAACCCTTGCGCACGCGAACCCTCTATCTCCCGCCCCACTCGAAATGAGACGCATAGCGGATGACAACAGGAGCGGCAGGTGACGCATCGCTCGCGCAACCACCTGTGCACCCATGCCCGACGGAGCAGCGACAGCAGCACCAGCAGCGCCGACTCACCTGCTGCATCGCCAGTGGTAAGAGCGTAGCTGCGGTCAGACGCGTCCGTAGTCCAGGCGGATCGAGCCTCTTGCCTCCTCCGCCTCCTCCAGGATAGTTCGTCACTGGGGGTAACCGAGTTGTCGGGGGTTCGTTCACGCAGGTGACTCGGGTCGTGTCGCGCGCTCTCGAACGAGAGAGAAAGAGAGAAAGAGACGGAGAGCGGGGTTGTCGCGCGGCTGCAGCGCGCTCGGGGCTCGCGTCGCTACTGCAGCCGCGGCCAGCAGCCTCCCGGCGCAGCCTACTAGCCCAGAGTCGCGGTGTCGGAGCCCCCTCGGCCCCGTCCCGTCCCGCGATCGATCTGCACAGCCGACCCGGCGCCTCCCTCCCCCCCCCTCTCTCTCTGCAGCAGCCCGCCCTCGTCGTCCCTTGCACTCGCTCGGCGCGTCGCCCAACTGGGCCTGGCCTGCACGAAGCCAGTAGCTCGGCGAGACGCCCTTTGAAGCCGGCTTGGCTCGAGAGCTGTTGGATGCAGATGGAGGAATTTTTGAGGATCGGGGAGGTTCACCTGAGAGGGGATTGCCCTGTATTGGGCGCAGAGGATTCTATGGGACGCGTTTGACGGGGGTTTTTTTTCGGAGATCACATTGTGATAGGCGAGTGCGGAGTGTGGGACTGAACTGGGTCTCGGGAGATTTTAATCATTCGCTCGATCACGAAGCTGGAACACGTTCAATGAATGTTGGTCGAGATTCCTGACCGATGAGGATAGATTTTGACTACCGTGCTTCGTGAGAACTTACCTTGTGTGAAAGACTAGCAATTAGTTAGCCATGCATACTTCTGTAAAGCTTGACGATGTAGTTTTAATTCATTTGCAGACGAGGCATGCTTCTTTTGATGAAGTGCGATGCCTCTGGATCCTCACGATAGCCGCTCGAAAGTTACCAATGAGAGAGAGAGAGAGAGAGAGAGAGAGAGAGAGAGAGAGAGAGAGAGTGTGTGTAGTGACGATTGGTCGGATGCGTAACGATAATTTTGATCGTTTGCTGCAGCATAGACTACTGCAGACTACGGATGGTCGAAGGAGAATCCAATCACTCCTAATGCTCATTTGCGACGCCTCAAGTACTTAAGAATGATCTTCAATCTGAATTCAAGAGATCTATTCATATTCGAGTTGATGAAGTGGCCAAGAAATTTTTAAAATTCAAATAAGATCACTTACATACGCCAGCGCGGCGATTTTGTTGACGAGGGCCTGGAGCGATTTCCAGTTAAATATTCTCATAGTCATATTTAAAAATTCAATCAAGGCCCTTCCCTTCATGGGCTCTAGACAACGTCAACTTCTCAACACAAGTTCAAGTGTTTCAACAATTCCAATGGACAGGGTAGAGTCTCTTCTGCACTGGAATTCAGATCTGTATGACTACAGAGACTTTAGAAAATTTTGTGAGATAGAATTATTTTATATCGGACAGCTCAATTTCACAAACCTAACATATCAGTCCCACTGGAGATCCTACGAGGTGAAAGTAAACATGCACTCAAGAGTCAGCATCTCAACAAACTCTGGTACGTGACCGCTTAGAGTCAAGTACCTACATACAGGGCGTTCCAATAGGTCGCATCTACCCGGAACTGGGCTGTACTTCATCAATCAGAGTTCCTAAATTCACTAGAAGAAAAAATTTTCAATAATTCAAATTTTTTTTTAGACAATTTTGAAAACTGGCCAGAATTGCGCATCGAGCATATCGCGAGGCGTATCGATTGTATCGCTGAGGTGTATCGGGCGTATCGCTAT
>JAPYYZ010009549.1:0-11549 GCA_030522705.1 Eretmocerus eremicus
CAAGCTATGATCGACAGCCTGAGCGCTGCGATAAGTGGCTCGAAAAAACGATAAAGTCATTCCCTAAATATGATTTCATCAATCGAGCGATAGAGTCCCGTTATCAATGAGATCTATCTCATCGATAGAAGATGAATATCCACAACTAAAGTCAAACCCACATTCTGAGAGGTCAATCTCACAGACACACTGTCGTGCAAATTCTCAAGGTGGTTCATTCGGTAAGAGAGAGACAGATAGCTGAATGTAAGAGAGACAGACGCCGGAGAGTATTTTAGAAATCAAATATCTCTTGAGTGAGATCACCGATCTTGATGAAACTTGACATAAATGCTCTCAAGACCTCAAACTTGAGGAATAACACTAAACTTTCGAATTTTTGCTCCGTTTATTTATTGATGTGATTCTCGTAAAATGAGATATCTCCAAAACCAGATTGACGATCTTCACGCAATTTCACAGAGATTCTCCCTTCGTAATGAGCTATCATAACGAATTCCTTCAGATTTTTCTATTGTTCTGCTTTTGTGATATTCAAGGCAGAAGCTGAAATCCTTATCTTCCCCGTGTGAATTGTCAGAATTTGGAGTATTAATATCTCGGAATCTAGGTTGATGATCCTCCTGAAATGTTGATATGTTCTTCAAATCCATGAAATCTCCCAGTATGCGAAATTTCAGCGATTTCTATTGTTAGGAAAAAACCGCGTGAACCACCTTGAATTTGTTACATTAAAATAATAAAAATGAGATGTTTTGTATGATCATGCTTTCCAACCTACGTCAGTTATCAGGTGCTTCCACTCTCTTCAATTCAAAGTTTATACTTTGGAGATCACTAAAACTATCATCACAAAGATGACACATGAAAGGTACAAATGATAATGACACATTAGATTGTTTTTTGTGGTCCGGACATATCAACATATCGATAGATCGATCAATCAATATGTATGAAGTGACATATGTTGTTCCAATTCAGGAGAGTAATGGGTATGAAATCAGAGCTCGGTCAATTAGTTTCCAATCATACCATATGTAGGAGGAGTAAGATATTCGTTCGGCTGCAAATTCATGATTTTTTCAATTTTCTTAGTAACGGAGCATATGAGTGATTAAAGCTACGAGTATTCTCCTCTCCGTTCACCAGCTTCTCTTCTACTCGTATATGGATCATTTCTGACACCAATCTATTATACCATTTACGTTCATGATCTAAAATCTCTATGTCCTCATAATTGGAAGTATGGTCCTCCTCTCTCATATGGTTATTAATCACATATTTTTCATCGAACTTTCCACTATCCAACTCATGCTCATGAATTCTAGTACTCACTTCTCTTTCAGTTTCACCTATATATGAGGCCTTACATACTCATTACTCTCCTGAATTGGACCGACAGATGTCACTTTATACATATTGATTGATCAATCTATCAATATGTTGATATGTCCGGACCACGAATAACAATCTAGTGTGTCATTATAATTTGTACCTTCCATGTGTTACCTCTGTGATAATAGTTTCAGTAATCTCCAAAGAATGAACTTTAAATTCAAGAGAGTGGTAGCACTTGATAACTGACGTAGGTTGGGAAGCATGATCATACAAAACATCTCATTTTTATTATTTTTATGTGACACATTCAAAATGTTTGCAGGACAGTGTGCGTGTGAGATTGACCTCTTGGAATGTGTGTTTGACTTCAGTCTCCCATGGATTGATAATGAGCAGAGGTTGAAAATTTCATGAAGTAAAATTAAATATCATTGCTACTGGAAAGACGACATGTATACATGTCGACATGTGACATCTGTGTGAGAAGACATATGTTGACATTCATCATCATTTGAGATCTGAAGAAGATGGCAAACTAACGATCGAAACATCATCATCGTAAAGCAACAATTGACTCGTTCATCAGCCGTTCCACTTATATCATTGATTGGAACGCACCGAGTGATAGAATCATCATGGACAAAAAATAGCTAACTCGCGGCCCAAACTCAACCTCAAAATTTTTGCCGTCTACTCGGGATGCTCTATTTGGGCGCAAATGACAGGTATCCTATGCGAGAAGGTTTTAGAAAAGGTTTGGTGTTGGCACAAGTTCTAACCAAAGAGCAGATTGAAGAGATCGAGTAATTATTATACGCGATTTATGGGTTCTCAAAATATGACACCTTGGTTGGGAGTTCCGGATCCTCAATTTACAGGTTATTCCCCTCAAATTGCACCTTCGAACGTCCCGATTGGACCCGTTTTTCCCCGGTACATTAATTTTGTTAAAAAAAAGGCGTTTGGCCACACTGTGTGTCGGCGGGTTCAGCATCAGATGAACAATCGTTATCTGATGGCGAACCAGGTAATAAAACAGCAGGTGAGAGTGAAAGTGAAAATGACACATCGTCATTGCCCCGAATCAAATTCCGTAGAACATCGCTAAAATTCTTGAAATCAGGCATAATTCCTCCAATGGCAGACTTCGTATGTCGTGAAAGTAGTAATATGAGAGTTAGAATGTGTATAGATTCCGGTGCAGATATGTGCAATTTTGAGGTGAGCATAATACTCGGGAGTCCATGGTGCTCTGGGGTATGAGAATATTATTAAAAACTGGGCCGAAACCTGTTGTAGCCGTACTCGGGGTTGATTGCAGCGTCATTGTTCTTGCCCCTGATGAATTTGCTGACTTTCCGCCGTCGCCAGAGGTGATGAGTGGCGATTGGCGTGAGCCTTCAGCATTCGAAACTCCCGCCGGTGGTAGCTTTGCTGCGCGAGGTGTAGGGCGCGCTTGCGTCAGCGACTGGGGAGACGGTCCGCGACTGATGCTACGCTGCGTATTGTATGATCGTCTCGCGTCTGTGGCACCAACGCTGGCGGTGGGCAGTCGCTTGATGGGGGCAGTGACTCCCTTCACAGCTGATGACGGCTTGATGGCTATGCCGCACTGCGAGTTAGGAGAGACCACCGACCGAGCAGACGACTTGGCTGTAGTGCTCGTCTGCTTGAGTACAGATGGAAGAGTCAGTCTATCCACTTTCTTACCTGCACACTTGGAGTGTCGTGACTTGCCGCATTTTGGACACAGCTGTAGCGGACAAGTTGACGATTGCCCGCACACTGTGCAGATGGTATCCATGTGTGCAGCGGTGATGTTTTGAGTGGGATGGCTGACACGTATGCACCACGATATTGACTCCTGTTTTGCCGCGTGATTCCTCGAGAGGATCTCTTAACCTCAATCTTGGATGTAGGTTTTCTTATCCAAAAGAATGAAGCAAGTCTCGTCGTGCAGCCATGATGTTATTGGTCGCACGGTGACTTGCAAAGAGGGGCATGCAAGGATCTGTAGCAGTATCGCGGCAGTAATGGGTCTTTAGAGAAGGAGCAATCATGAAAGCGTGAGGTAGTACTTACAGCAGAAGAGAGAGCAGTAATATGTATATATGGGGCGATATGAGCATACCTATGCGTATATGTATGGGTAGACCATGGCACCGAGAACATGTAAGATACCCGGGTGGAGCAAAATGAGCATCAAGGCGCCAGATGAAGAAGCAAAATGCTTGCGGGGGGGCGATATGAGCATACTGATGCGTATATAGGTATTCCGTAGCGCCGAGAGAATGCGAGATGCAGATGGGGCAAAATGAGCATCGGGGGGCTAGGTACCATAGCCAAATGCACTGGTGGGGTGATAGGAGCACACCTATGCAGATATAGTTATGCGAAGGCACCGGCGATTATGACTAATGCCTTCCAGCACTCAGAGAGTGATAATATGGCGCCGATAAACTCTAGCTGCGCGGAGCCTCCACCGCCGCGATCTTAGATATGTGGGAAAGAGATAGAATACGCCTGGTGGGAGCGCGTCCCCAGTAGAGGGGGAACGAGCGCCAAGGCCGTGGATACGGACAGTAGACGCTTCACAGCGATTTTCGGGAGCAATCTCAGGGTTTGTCGACCGTATTGGCGTGATTTTCCAAATCTCGCTCACAACAGCCGTCACATCAACTTGACACACCTGTCGAAGAACTACACTGATTGATCCGAGGGGCCAGGATAGATAGATGAAGGCGAAGAGGGCGAATGATGAGGTGACGGACATTCTGTATTCTGTGGATCGGATACAGAGTGGAGTGCACGTCTTCCACCGTCTGTCTCCATGCTCGAGCCAAAGCCATGCGTACGGTACCCCCAGGATTCCGCGAGACGCCTAAATACTCACCCCGATGGAAGGAGGCGACATTGGAGAGGAGTGCTGCTTGTAAAAGCTAGTTCTCGAAAAGGAGATGCCTGCCGGAAACGGTGAGTGGTTGTTCTCATAAAATTTGCTTCTCGCCGCATGACCGTCGGGTGAACCTTGTGCGCGCAGTCGGGCATCGCCGAGCCCAGGGCGCCTCCAGACTTGAGGAGGGCATCGGTGTCGCGGCTACTCGTAGCCAGTGCAGCGGTGCGAGATGCCTGGCCTTTGAGGATCTTCTGCCACGCTGCATGAGACGCCTGAAGAATGAGATGAGACGCGGAGGAATAAGATGCAACGCCAATAGCACGAGATGAGGCGTCACAAATTGCGAGTGATGCCGAGTAGAAAATCGGGAAGCGAGTAAGAGTGCCGGTGCGTGGAGCACAACACCTCGGAATTGACGATCGCGTCGCGGAATATCATGTGACTGAGAGAGCGTATGGGGTCATTGTCGAGGCAGCTGGTGCGATACACTTGTTGCTTGGACTCGCCGTAAGAGAGAGACGCCAGGCCATCTCGGCTCAAGTCGGAGTACTGAGGTCGTCGGGTGCCAGTTTCCGGCCACCTTGGGAGAGACCGTAAGGGATCCAGGTTGCGGAGCGCCGTCATGTGTTGTGCTCGTGAGTGATTACGCCGAATAACGCGGTTTGCCGGGAGTGTTTTCCGAGTGGTTGATTATATGGAGTGGAGTCATGCCGTCTATAATACCGATGAATCGTGAGTGAGATTTCATGTACTTGCTATGGACAAGGACGCCGAGGCAGAGATTGTGAGGCCATAAATTTCGCGATATGTAATATGATGTACCGCCCGTGTAGAAGCAGCGTTCCAGGATACAGCGACGCCGTGTATCGAAAATATCCATGTGAGTCTCCCTTCCAAATTGAGAGAATCTCCCCCTACCCCACTCTCTCTACTCCCCAGGCTCGCAAGTTAGGTGAACGAGTAGAAGCATCTGGGGCCGTACCGCCAGATCTTGCGCGTGAACTTGCGAGGTTTGGTTGGGGCCTGACAGGAATAAATAGTTTGAGCGCGTCGAGAAACACCACGCTATATGAGAAGCAGGAGTGGCTCGTATTCGATGATCATTACCGAGATTCTTTTCGAGGAATTATATACTTCCATACCGTTCCCGAGTGTGATGTAGCTTATCGTCACCCATACATGAGTTTGGAACAGTCCTACAGTCGTATCACAGGTTCGCATGAGGTACGTTAAAATCTTCTCATCGACCTCATGGAATACAAACTCAACCTACTAATGCCAGCGATACAGCGACTAATTTTTTCTGAGCAGAGTAATCAATCGTAAATGTCTATTCGAGCATACGAGATGCATAGCTCTTTGAGGATGTTCTTTTCGGTTTCCGTCGTCAAAACTACGATAGCTTGCTCTGGGGAGAGATGTGATCATTCTAACCCGTTCACTACAGGATTGCGTCTGGTATCAGAAATCACGTCTCCTATGTGGAATCATGTTCCTGAGGTGATAGAATGGCAACGAAGGAAAAGTTGATTCTTGAAATCTCCATAATTTTTCCTCTGGCTCCCACGAATTGATATGTAGACCTCAATCATGGTCCAATATGTGCCTCGTGTTGCCAGACATTTCTCAGAAGTTCCATATTCAGGAGCCTGTCTCCCTAGAAATATTCTTATCGAGTGATTGGGCTGGCTCAGTCAAGCAGAAATGCCATCTGCAGGCGTCAGAATGGAGAAGTTCCTCAGATAGGATGCTTCTGAATCATGTATCTCTGTTGGATCAAGAGCAATGGATCAGCAGCTCCTCTGAGATGTGATCCTAGAGCCCAACTTTTGGGAAATTCCTCGACCGATCGATTGGGCCTACTCAATCCGGCAAACAATCAGAATTAGTCGATTTCACATGATGCGCCCTTACTAGAAAGTTCTGCAGAACTGTCTGCAGAAAAATCTATATGGAATTCTGCATAATTTTCTACACGTCTCCCATAGGATTGTATGCATAAGATCCTTCAGAGAACTCTGTTCTATAATCTGCACTCAATTTGGACATTCTCCCGATTCTGAACCATCTAAGGCTGTGCGAATTCCTGCAGGATTGGATGCCTACAGCTCTGCAGGAATATGGACACAAGTCTTGCTGGGGATATCTCTCAGATAAGATATTTGATTGATATTCTCGGTTGTGCCAGTCTTCATTCGTCCGAACTCCCGTCGAACAATCAAAAAGAGTGGAAGAATCCTCATAGAACGATAAACTCTTCCGAGATGTGGTGTTCTTCCGAGAAGAACACCAATCGAAACTTCCACCACAATGTATCAAAAGATACTTGGAAACAGTCGGTGTCTCGAGCCGAGATGTATCTCCCGAACGTAGCTAACCTCACAAGGAATTGATCCGCCGAAGCATGTGCCACCTAGTGGCAAGATCTAAAACTGTTTAATCGGGGACTCTCGCGATTCTGCGTCTTCCTTCGCAAATCCACAAGGAACTGAATTGGGCACCACGATGATTCAAGGTTGATTCGATCCCTGAGGTGAAAGCGCGCCCGACAAGTCGCAAATTTTCCGCAATGAATTGCGTGGATGCAATATGATCCTCATCTTCTGTGGAAGGGTGCGAGGCTGAGCGGTATACTTCAGTAGTATCTCGAGAACCAATACAGGCACCGCAATCATCCAAAACGATCCGTTTTGAGATTAAAAGTCGCATTTGATGAGCGGAGAGTTTGCTTTTGCTTCACAGAAATCATGCAATCGAGGAATACACCCCGAAATAAGTGTGGAGATTTACTGTTGGATGCGTGTTTTCTTTGACACAACTCTGATACAATGAGGAGCAACTTGAAGATTCATGTTCAATCCGACTCCTCGATCACCTATGTGTCCTCCGAAGAGAGAAGAAACAATCAAAAATCGTGCACTGGAGAGATATTCCGCTATAAATCTCGGCAACCAAAAATTTGGGGTTAGCACCATATTTTCCGCGCTTCGAGTAATTGCCCGTTATATAGCACGGTCTGCAAAAACAACTTACAAATCTGATGACGTGATCTCTTCCCCCGCATTCTCCTACCAAAAAACCAATTTTAATCAAGATCGAATCTGCTTTATCAATGAAATGGGGGTTACATAGCGACGTTTGGAAATTCTCCATCAATTCGGGTGGAGTTGTTCCCGCCATGAAATATCTGAGCTTCTCGTGTATCCAACTTCGCCTCACTACTTCATTTCCGAATGTTCCTTTGTTCAATTTGAAGCTCATTACAAAGGCTATCAAACTTGACAGAGCAAGTTGAATGTCAATGTAAGAGGTCCACGCTATTCTACTTTGACAAGATAGAGATCTCCTTTGCTGAGAATGAAAAGTCTCTCGTTAGGACAAGTTGACGCTCTCCGAGATCTTTATTTCAACTGATCTGAAAGTTCCCCAACATAGCCAGACTCATCTTGGAGCTCATTATGAGAGCTTCGAAATGTTACAAACAACGGAATGGAAGTCGAGATTCAAGTATCAGCTTCGATAGCTCCGTCGAGATTCATGTCGAGATTGGGTTCGGAGCTATTTCATTCTATTCCCATGAGATCAAGGTTGGATATTTCAAGGATGAGAAATTCCCCCGGAAAGCAAATGACGGCTTATCGATTTTCTAATAGGGTTTCATTTCAACAATTCCTCACGCGTCTCAGCACATTTTCAAATTCGTTCCAAGGGGTGTAGAATGAGCCGAGGCTTATTGGATTGCAATGAAAAAGAGCTGATTTGTTTCATTCCCACGAGAAAAATGTATTATTGTTGAGGAGATTCGCTTGTTTTGACAAACTAAGCATTCTTGAGCTCTCAACTCTGGTGCATCTCAATATTCCTCCACGTACCTGAGGTCATTCCAGGGTCCCTATAAGGAGCTTCGAAATGAGCTCAAAAACGTGGAGAAACATCCAGATTTGCCGGAATTAGTAGTCCAAGAAGATTTCCATCTCGTTGTTGAATCTAATAACTTTGCATTCCTGTGAGATGAAATCTCTATTCCGTCAAAATTGAATGCCCTTCTACATCTCAATTTAACATGTTCTGGCTCGGTTTCAAGCTCTCAGAATGGGTTTCGAAATAAGCTAATTGACCTTTGGAAATTTCAAACTGGGGCAGAAGTTGAGACGCAAGAAGCCCAGACAAATCACAACGGGTACAATGACATGTAAATCAATGGGGAATTTCAGAATCTCGCTATATAGTTCCCATCTTAATGTCGGAGCAGATTCAATTTCGATAAAAATGGATTCTTTAGTGGAAATGCAAAAATGTGAGGAGAAAGATCCCGTTGTCAGATTTTCACGTCATTTTTCCAAAACTTCAACGCGCTTTAAGAGCGTCGTGTGAGGAGCCTGGATATGGGTCGCATTACAATTGATCGAATGACGATGCGCAAACACAGGTTTCATCGATTAGAAAGATCTAGAGAGTGAGGCAGGTAGTGATTGACTTGGACTGATCCAGAACAGTTCCTACGTTTGCTTGCTGGAAATGAGCGACTTCTCGAATATTTTTCAACTCTGTGCGCAAAATTGTGAGGGAGATTTAATTTCTCCTCTTTTTTCACATTGCAAGGAACAGTGGGAGGAAGACTTCTCGCACAACTCTTTTATTTGGGCACTTGATGAGTGCATGTGCTTAAATGTCACTTCTATCACGAACGTAGTATGTAAATCTCGATGTGAATTTTCTTCCACAAGACAAGTTTGGAATATGACGGTTTATGATCCTTCCAATCCCGTTCTCCTCCTTCCCACTCTGCTCTTTCGAGCCGTTTCGCTTGGACACTGGTCCATCTGATCAGAACTTCATGCACAGTTGCAAAAAATACCTGATGCAACAGGTTCGAAAATTTCCGGCACACGTTTCTCGCTCGCGACAAGTAACATCCACGCACTCGCTCGGCAACTCGTGCGAGAATAGTTGTTTCCGATACAAGGGCATACTCCGCAGATTGGGTTACAATTTCCAGCCTGAGCCGCAGGCGAGGGTTGGAATCTTCACGACGATGTAGAAACCACCCGCCCGAGTGTCGAACACTATTTTTTCGTCGTCTGGTCTAGAGAAGAAAGTCCGAGAACTGTGCGGAAATGCCACTTTCCCAAGACAGACGACGCGCGACGGAAATTGCTCTTTTCGCAGTTGTTGCGTAATCTCTCCCAGGTGTCCCTGTTCACGCGGAATTTTTTTGCGTGATTTTGATTTTACGTGGTTCGACATTCGATACCATCCTTATGATGAGCCGGTTCGCCAACCCGTTTCAATGCTGCGAATCTACATTGATTATGCCCAATCCAATCTGGATCAATGCAAACTCAACCGCCTCAATGCAATCCAACCCGCCTCAATGCTGGAAATCAGCATTGGATCCGGAATACTTGACGATCCAATCCGCTTCAATGCTGTTTATCAGCATCGAATGGAGACAGATAGCCAATCGGTTTAAAGCTGCAAATCGGCATTGACCACGCTCAATCGAATCCGGAACAATGCTGATTATCGGCATTGGATGGGGACGGATTAACAATCCGGTTCAATGCGGCAGATCGGCATTGACCATGCTGAATCCAATCCGGATCAATGCTGTTCATCGGCATGAGATGGGGACGGATTGCCAATCCAGTTCAATGCTGTGAATCAGCATTGACTATGCTCAATCCAATCCGGATCGATGGAATCCAATCCGCTTCAATGCAATCCAATCCGCGTCAATGCCGAAAATCGGCATGAAATCCGGAATACTGGATGATCCGATCCGCCTCAATGCTGTTAATTGGCATTGGATGAAGCCGGATTGCCAATCCGGTTCAATGCTGCAAATCAACATCGACCATGCTCAATCCAATCCGGATCAATGCAAACCCAACCGCCTCAATGCAATCCAATCCGCCTCAACGCCGGGAATCGCCATTGGATCCGGAACTTTGGACGATCCCATCCGCCTCAATGCTCTTCATCGGCATTGGATGGAGACGAATTGCCAATCCGGTACAATGCGGCGAATCGGCATTGACCATGCTCAATCCAATCCGGATCAATGCTGTCCATCGCCATGAGATGGGGACAGTTTGCCAATCCAGTTCAATGCTGCGAATCGGCATCGACCATGCTCAATCCGATCTAGACGAATGCAATAAGAACCGCCTCAATGCGATCCAATCCGCCTCAATGCCGAGAATTTGCATTGAATCCGGAATACTGGACGATCCAATCCGCGTTGAACGGGCCGAGTAAAAGGCCACGCTCAAACTTGCCACCGAGAGTATGATCGAATGAGGCGAGGATCTGCACAAACAAACCAGTCAGAACTGACTTTTGAACTATTGCATTCATTCACTAAATGCCGTGCACTGATCCTGAGCTAAACGCTCATTCAATCCACACAAAAACTAATTGAAAATAAAAATGGAGCAGAGCTATCCGAACGCGAAGCGCGAGTCAATCTAGCTTGTATGCTGTCCGTACAGGAACTGCACTTGAAGCGACGCGAGCTGAAGGCTCGGCGTCGATCGCATGATTTTTGGGAGAGGTAACGTCCGAGCCTATGCCCATATATGGAGCACGCAGCTTGTTCGTTCACCATCGCAGAGGCGGCTGACCGAGCGATCGAGGAAAGTTGAAATTAAGGCTCCTTTCTCAACCATCCACTCACCAATTCATCGCATTCATTTTAAGTTAAGCTAATGACAAATACAATCCAAGTGTTTTAGTGCATCGGCGAATATGAACTTCATTTCGAGGTATGACATGGAAGCAAGACCGAGCAGCCACGGTTCAGCAAAATAAGACTCTTATTCAACCCAGAAATACAATCCATGCCGGCCAATACCGATGTTCAGCATCGATTCGGATTGGATTGAGCATGGTCTATGCCGATTCGCAGCATTCGTCCGGATTCATGGCCGACCGGATTGGATTAGGTTGGAATCCAATCCGCTTTCTCGAATGTCCGGATTGAGCGGATTTGATTGCATTGGATCGGATTGAAGCGGATAGCTTCGCAATCCGTCCCAATCCATCTCCCATAGCAGGGGATGCTCGATCGGTGCCAGCTGATCAAAAGCATCCAGAGAGATACGCGTGATAGTTTTAACGGACTCGTTCACTGTCGCTTGGTCAAGTGACGAATATAGGAGATTGCTGTAGTCAGAGAACTCTCAATTACGACTATTACTCAGACTAACATCTGAGGGATTATATGTACAGGATTGGGTATGGCAAAGATAATCCTCTACGGGCTTATTTACATGGGGAGAAACTAGGTGAGTACCAGAGGCAATATCACGTG
>JAPYYZ010009552.1:0-19995 GCA_030522705.1 Eretmocerus eremicus
ATCAAAGTTGAGAGATGTTAAAAAATGGGCCAACGTTCACATTGGTCGGGAACCTTCCAAATTGAGATATTTTGGCACAAAATCGTTATTGTAGCTCGACTGAAATGAAGTGCCAAACACAACTATGCAAGGAAAATGCGAATGAGTATATCCTGCAACGCTGATGAAAAATGATTTTGGTAGTAGGCTATATTGTGCCTAGATTTATTCGATCCTTCATTAAAATATCTCTAAAGTGCTTTTTTTATAGAGTTGCTAAATACGGACTTTGGGCCAATCTTATGGGCAAATTACGAGCAGCGTAGTCGAGCGACACGATGTGTTTCCAATTTCGTGAGTTCCATGTACTCTTATCAGAAAATGCGAGAACCACACGTTTTTGCATCTTTTCCGTGAAATGCTAGTAACTCTGTTTTCATTGGCTAGGATGAAACATACATGGACGCATTGTGCAGGTAATCACGTAGACTCTTACGTGAATTGGATTTGAAACCTTGTCATTTGCGGGGCCGGTCCTTTGCAGCATCGCGAAATTGGACACACCCCTTCGGAGTCCCCCCAAAAGTTACCTTTTTTTAAATTCCTATTACTCGGACATTGTTCGCTCAAGTGGAGTGTCTCATAGCTCATTTTGTAGGGTATTGAATGAGCTTCAAAACGAGCTGAGCCACGAAAAAAAATATCGGGATGACAAAATTGAAACGAAAAAGCCTCTTTTCATTACGGAACCGGGTACGCTCACCTCATATCTAGCTGCGAATGGACATAGGTATCAGCTCGTGAATACGACGGGGAATCGGATTTTAGGCTCATTGAATCAGCATTCTTGCAAATACTGGCACCACGGATACCGAGATCTCCGTATTTCTCTGACTAACATGAAAAAATCGAGCTACAAGAAATTTTATTTGTAGGTTGATTGATTTCTTGGAAATAATAATGATGAATTGCCGATGGATTTTATAATCACTTTGAAATTTTGAAGCCACGTGTTTAGGGATTAACAATAAGTGCAAAGCTCGCTCGAGAAGCGCAGGCTCGCATACTGCGCAAGCGCACCACGACTTTCAATCAGGATCATATAAGAACCCTGAGGTTTTGAAATGTTAAAGTTGTGAAACTCGAAGCTACGGTGCTGTTGAACACCATTTAGTTGTGGAGTTTTAATTTTTGCATCTCACACTACACGTTCTCCTGGATACACCCAGTAGTCACGAGTTTGTGGGAAAAAGCGCATAACCGCCGGGCCGACAAAATTTTGCTAAAACTTGCTCATTGAGAGGGGAAAAAGTTGGGATTTCGGTCGACTCCGAATCCGATCGAGATGAGCGGGTGGCATCTGCGAGCTCGCGAGTACGCGCCGTGATGTACTTGTATCATGTGGTGCTCTGCGGCGCGTCGAGCTGATTGCGCATTTGTCGTCGTCGCGGTCGCGTCGCGATAAGGCCGTTTGAGCTCGCGATATGTTCTCCCGCCGAGATGTGTGTACACTCGCGATCTCGACGGCTAGGGCGCTCGGTCTATCGTTGCACCGAATACTCGTCGATTCTTGGCGTCTTTAGCACCGATCAGTCGATCGCCGAGCGCCAGCAGTGTCGGCTAAGTGCGCGCAATCCGCAAGTCGGCACGGAGCCGTCATCTCATCGGTTCGAAGCGCGAGTGCGTACGCGCGAGTCGGGACGCGGCCTCAGTGTCGATTTGATCCTCCTCGCGAGCCCGGTCTCGCTTGATTGCGGGCATTTTTTTGCTGCGCGAGGACGGGCACTCGTTGCAGGAAATCGTCGCTGTCGCGAAACTGACGACGTCAACGAGCAGCGCGTCATGGAGTATCTCTTGGGTGATGAATTCGTGAGTTTCTACCTTGCCCGTTGTTGTTTCTCTTGTATTCAACATCAGCTTTCGTTTTCCAAAGACAGATTTTGTTGCGAGTGCGGGCAATTTATTGTCGCAGATCTCCCGGTGCTTGTTTAGGAAACAGAATATCGGGAACTCTTTCACTCATTTCAATGGCTGCATTGTTGCTGAAAACCCACCAAGTTTTTAAAAAATAACATAGATACGCACACGTTTTTGAATCGTGTTGTTGAAGAATTTTATATCTATAGTTCGCAATTGATTCCGCCAAAATCGCCATGTAAGATATGAGGTATGCTGATCACGACCCTGCTTTTTGCTCACAGTATCTGTCCGATGAGCCAGCGCTTGTTTCTCACTTACAAATTTTATTTGGTTACTTTATGCCAAGTCTTCGCGCAATAAAAATTCCTTATCAGTTTTTGACGTTCGTTCTCCAATCTTTTATGAAATTTCGCATTTAACTAAATAATTTGAGTAACTTTACTTCAACTCAATTTCGCTAGTACCTATTCATTTGATTTCATATCCAATTGCTAATATTTGTGTAGTATATAATTTTTATTTCTAAGATCATACTTGTACCCATCAAGGCTAGTGTATCCTTTAAAGTTACATGCTGTAATCTCGGATATGCGCACTTCACATACCTTCACCGAACTGAAGGTAAATATGAGGGATTTTGAAATTTGACGAATTAAGGTGGCTCACTCGACGAAAAAAAGTTGATAGAATTTTAGTTTGGTATCGATTTGTGGAAGTCATAAGCGAGATGTCTCTTTACATCATCCAGCTCATGTGCTGGCTATGTCACAAATTGAATAAAATTTCTACAAATGCAATCTGCGCACACTCGAGCTCCGGGTATATACGGAGGAGCATCGAAGGATTTTGATGAGTAACTAAAATGAGCCTATTGGAAAAAATAATTTTATGAAGGCGCTGGCGTTTCGTCTTCCGACAGCGATCAGACTCATCAGACGGAGATGGTGTGGGCTCTGTCAGGTCCCTCTGACGCCTCGATGTTTTGGCGCTTCGAGGCCTTTATATATCAATGCAGTCCAATTTGACCGCTTGAGACCTTTCTCACAGCCGTAATAAGTTAGTTCAAAATATAAATAAAATTCTCTAAAACTTTGCATACTTGGAGTGCTTATCAGTTCAGAAATTATCGAAATTTTTCAGAATTTTTGACTATCTCTGGATTGAGTTATTAATCATCGAAATTTTGAAATTAACACAGGGAAGATAGGGGTTTGACGTTCTTCTTCAACTATCACAAAGAAAAATGAATAGTAAAATCTATAAGAATGCATGTTTGTTGGATTTGGCGAGCCAAACAACTCTGCATTTCATGGAAATCGACCATTTTGTTTAGGAGAAATTGCAATTTTTTTAAGGAGAATGAGAAGCTCTACTTTATTGACACTCATCAGAAATTGATTTAAAATGAAAAAAAAAACCAATATTTCGAAAAAGTAACTCCAAGCTGCCCTGCGTATCGGTAGAATGAACCACTGTGTAAAATTTTGGAGCGGTCCTTTGAAAGCTCTTGGAGCAATTTGAACTATAGTGCAAACATATTGTAATTACACCGCAGTTCAAATTACTCCAATAGCTTTCAACGGATCGATTCACAATTTCACACATTGGTTCGTTCTACAGATACGCAGGGCAGCTTGGAGTTACTTTTTTGAAATATTGTATTGTTTCATTTTAAATCAATTTATATACTGAATGTCGCTAAGGTAGAGCTATTACATGAGCTCAAATAGCATTCAAACAAATTCGTTGAAAATTCGGGGAAAGAGATACGAGTGATCAGAGGAAATCTGAAAAGATATGCTCGTGAAATTTCATCTATGTTGATCTGTTCATTTTTGAGTATAGCCTTTTCAAAATGAGGAGTGGAATCTGCTCGGGAATCTGTCTCTCCCGCACACATATCTTTCCCTCTGGCTTGCCAAGCATTTGCGATTAGCTTGAAGTACCAGACACAATTGCGGTTCTTCAAAAAAGTGTTTTGGCGTCTTTTACACTTTTTGAAACTAAGCATGCTATGATTGGAAAATACCTTCTCTTTAAAAGCCATTTCTTGAATCCAAACAATTCAAACGGACCATGCTTTGATTCATTCCTTAAGTGCTAGAATAAGCTTCACAGTGAGTCGAAGTGCGTGGGAGGATTTTGAAATAAATCGAAGTTGTAATTAAAACGAATACGCACCATCTCTGATTCGTGAAAAAATCACTCTTGTGAGTCGAGGATAGTTCGTTTCGACTACATCAGAATTATAGCTCATTTTTTTTAGGATCTTGAAATGAGCTTCAGAATGAGCTGAAGAACGCTGAAACATATTGAGGAGCGCTAGAGTCGAAAGCTCTAAAAGTTCCGCATGGCCTTGAAGGATACGTGTACCTCACTAATAATTTTGAAAATTTTCGTGGAAGATTGGCTGTTTTTGGCTTCAGAACTGAATGATGTTGAGCTACTTCCAATGTTAATTGCAAATGATTTTACAGCACGAAAATATATCGATATAAACAGCCGCAAGAATTGTGTATTTATAATTGGAATTTTTTTCTCTGAGCTGATGAAGGTCTTATCACTGTTTGGACTGCGGATCGATCACTTCTAGATTATAATCTTAGATATAATTACAATATATTTAAAACCAAGAATATAATGTGACGCCAAAAAAATGATTCAGGCAAACACATCATGACTATAAACTTCGCGATAATTGGACAGAGTGGGATGATAAATTATCGCAATTTATGGCATGCCGCGAAATTTTTTATCACGTAATCGTGATAATTTGATTCTTGATCATAAAGTCATATGCACTCTCGAATGACTTTGCGATATCGTTGGGATGATTGTATCTTTCTAACGTCCTTGTAAAGCGTGTGTCATCTAATCGATGCTTTTTTCAAAGTTTAGGAGGAAAAGTTCGTGGTATTGGCATGATCTTATTTGGAATTAGCTCTAGAAGAAGCAATTCAATGCCATGTGCCTATTTGATCTAATAAAATATATTTTTGACATTCTGTTGACTGTGCCCACAGTTTGGCAACTTTCACTTACAGATTGTCAAAGAATATAGTTCGATACGCGGGCGTAAAACCTATCTTTCGTATCCTCGTGATGATTCGGATACCCAGCACTCGGATGCGAAAAAAGTGCCTACACCCTTGCATCAAAATGTACTATTCTGATCCAAAAATGCATCCCTGGCTAATTTAATTCTTCTAATCACGATGAAAGATTGTCTCTTCCCCCAAGAGCATAATCAACTAGTGGCTGTACTCGGCCATGAAACATGATTATGATTTGTCACAAATAGAAATTACGACATTCAGTGTGGTAAGCTGATGCAAGAGTCAATTCTGGAAAGTCAGAGAAATGTTGAAGAGATTCATAAAATGTTTCCTCCATTTCTTGTTGAAAATCCAACCTTTGCGCAGACTCGATTCTCAATTTGACTATGCTAACAACGAACGTATCCTGATGAATCTTGTCAAAATCGAAAGAAGAATGCTAGTATTATTCGTGGCTTAAGGTATTTTAGGTGGTTTTTTTCGTAGTAATAGAAATAGCTGAAATTTTGCATACTGGAAGGTTTTATGGATTTGAAAAACAAATCAACATTTCAGGGGGGTCTTGAATTTGAATTCCGAGATATTAACCTTCGAAGATTCGACGATTTACACGAGGAAGATAGGGATTTCAATATCACAAAAACAGAACAATGGAAAAATCTTAGAAAATTCGTACTGATAGCTCATTATGAGAGGAGAATCTCTGTGAAATCGCGTGCAGATCGTCAATCTGGTTTTGGAGATATCTCATTTTACAGTAGTCACATCAATAAATAAATGGAGCAAAAGTTTGAAAGATGAGTTATTCTTGAAGTTCATGATCTTGAGAGCATTCATGTCAATTTTCATCAAAATTGGTGGTTTCATTAAGAGATATTCAATTTCTAAAGTCTTGGCGTTGGCTCTCTCACGTTCATCTATCTGTCTCTTTCTTACCGCTCGAACCACCTTAACTCTCTACGGTCAATTATTACCGAATTCATTGCGCAAATTTTCATTTCAGTCTCGAGGTCATCAACGTAGCCCCTCAGATACACAAGCTTTCAAAGAACGCACGAAACGTGATGCCTTGATTGAGCTAGAAAGTGAGCTAAGTCACATTGCTTCCTCAGCTACTCCGGCACAAAAAGAATCCATTCTACAACAGAATGATGGCTTCAAGAGGCTGTTCGAGAGATTTTTGGAAGAAGGTGGAGCTTCGTTGGACTGGGATCAGATTCAAAAATTACCAGAAGGAGCGGTAAGAATTCAGCATTGTGCCCCACATATTTGTGATGAATCATTCTCTGTGCTGTGTCTGTCAAGTCATTTAATACACAGGAAAATTTAATAAGTTTCATTCAAATTCAACATACCGCGAGATCCCCCTTCTTCATTCCCATAAATAAAGTTCCCTTTAAAAGATCAATTTTTGGCCAGGAAGGCAATATTTGGTGATACGTGAATTTGTTCTCATTTCAGATCAAAGATTACGACAATCTTCCAGACCCTGGACCTGAAGAAATCAAGAATCTTCTGAGCAAACTGGTAGTCATAAAGTTGAATGGAGGTTTGGGAACGAGCATGGGCTGTCATGGACCAAAATCTGTCATATCTGTTCGTAATGGCCTTACATTCTTAGATTTGACTGTGCAACAAATTGAGGTGAGTTTTTGGCCCGGTATTTTGGATCATGACAAGAAAAATTTAATTGATCTATGCAATAATTTATTGAAAAATGGCGCGCAATGAGCGCAGTGAGTAGTCTATTTTGCTATTCGTGTGAAAGTGCCTAATTCGCCCTCTCATGAGAACCTTAGAACTGGGCGCTCCATAGCCCTGTCGCATTTACGAAAAGTAATGGGATTTGAATTGACCTGAAACTCAGATCACGCTGTGCAAAAAAGCCTTGGCTCGATACATTGCCTCGATACTTCACTTATCCAGGCCTTTTTCTCATCTAGAGAACGTTTTTTTTCAAGTTCTGGGCACTAAATGTAGATTTTGGTCAAACCTCAAAAGGATATAAGAACTTTGTCCTTATCAGGTTTTTGCCAGAAAGGTCCCTGTAAATCATAAAATGACATAATTTCTACGCTTGGAATTGAATGTCCAATGTCTCCTGCGTAGAGAATATGACACCGGATAACCGAAAATTGTTATGTGCCCCCATTGAAACATTTTGGCATACCGTGGAATGTTGGAGGCTCTTATATTCAATCATATGGTATCTATATTGCCAGTTTGAGAATAATTGACCCCTACAGTCTGTCCTAATGTTCTTATGATTGAGTGCATCTAATCCTAGTCCAAGAATTTTCGGTTGAAAAGCACTGTTCAAAAACGTCTCGGTGAAGTGGAACTATCCACAAATTTCTGACTGAGAACGACCTATCCTTCCTCGATTGTAAACGGAACTATCTAAAAATTGACAGAATGAAACCATTCACTCAGTCTGGTTGAAAAGGGACTATTAAAATTACTCTGAGTAAGTAGAAAATATCCATAACACTTATAGACGGAATAGAAGTATTCAAAATCATCTGTCCTAAATTTTGGGAATCATCTTATTTTGGTGAGAAATGAAGATATCTCATAGGGTTTTTGCGGATAGGCCCTCTGTTCCGAAATACAGCCATGTACATTAACATTGGAACAGAGAGCCTATTAGCATAAACTCTCTGGGATATCTTCATTTCTCACCAAAACAAGATGATTCCCAGAGTTTTGGCCAAATCCGTGATCCACAAGGTTGGCCCTCTACTTGTTAGTCGCGAAGGCCGCGAAGGTTACAATATCCATCAATTTCCGTTGTCCCTCAGAAAAAAAGTCCAACTTCTTAAGGACATGTCAAAGCTCTACTTTACCAACTTTCGTGGTAAATTCATTTAAAATGAAGCTTTGCAACATTTCGAAAATGTAGCTCCAGGTGGCCCTGCGCATTTCACCAGTATGCAGGGCCATCTTGAGCTACATTTTCGAAATATCGTATAACTTTATTTGAGAAAAATTCATTGTGAATGTCGGTAAAGTAGGGCTTTGACATACTCTTAAGAAATTTCGAGCTACTGCGTTCCAGATACGTCTCTGGAACTAATTTTAATCGATAGCTCCAATTTTTTTCTGTGAAATACATGCTTCAAAAATTGTGTGCCATCATTATTCTCGAAGTTACAGGGAATTGGAAAAGTGTCCCTCTGTTTTCGAAAAATTATTCATTTCCCCTCCTTATCTCTTTTGCAGCTATTGCACTCGGAGTTCGATAAAAAACGAAGAAGGTGCTGATGATTGATGTGAGAAGAAATAATTTTCCGCTTCGTTCAGACGCGTGCCTTCAAAATTAGGAGCACTACAACTGTTTTGAGTTTGAAGTTGAGGCGTGCATTTTTTTTAGAGTTTACGCAATGTCTTGCGCCACAAGCACTATACAAGAATGAGTTTATACTTATTACAATTGTTGTAAAATGAACTGTTTCTCCCCGGGAGAAAATCGCAGTAAACGTGCATCGAGAGGAATCAGATCCGGCTTGTTAATAATGAAGAGTAGTTCTTCATTTTATTAGTCTTAACCCTCTTCTATCTAAGTCTTGAACGTTCTCTGCATACCATGATAATCAATTTTAGGCCATGATTTGTGAGTCTCAAACGTGTTGAAAAACATGGGCCGAATTACAACTTTGTGCACAGTATGGTTTTCGAGGAACGTCCATATGGTGATTTTTGTACTTGGGATAGCTAATTTTAAAAGTTCGCCGGATTTACCCATTCATGCACCTGAAAAGCAACGGGAGTTGCGATTGAAAATATTCAGCGGGAATTGGCTGTTACACTTTGTGATACGTGGAAAATGCAACAGTCTAATTTTTAAAAAACGTCTGAATCTCTGTGTCCGACCGTCTTAAAATTTAGAATTATATAATGATATTGCTCGTGAACTTCGGTTCTAAGATTGTGTCATAGAAATACTATATACTGTCGCATTTACAAACCGTTTGACATATAGATATTTGTACCACTCCAGGCTCATCTAAACCTACCGTGTCGCAAACTATCATGCATCTCATTATTCTTCAAAATAGCGCTCATTTTCCAGCTTACTCTAAGATGAGCCGAGTTTGCTAAAATCTTGTTCAAGCGAGTCAGTTTATAGAAAAGAGGAATAAAACAATGTCGATGAATCTCAAAATAGTCTACCAGCTAAGGTCCACCTTACATAGGTGAATCTCCATTAACACCAATCGTTCCGGTGTGACCCTCCGTCTTGGACAGACGTTTTTGGATGGTCCCCTTTGCCAGCTATTTTTGAACTCTTCCTTTGCAACGAAAAAATTTCAATAGTTCCTCTTTACGGAGCCAATTTTGCCAATTTTTAATAGTTCCTTTCTTCTCTGGTCCATCTATCTAATCCTCGACGTGAATAAAAGTGTTGTGCTCCATACTTCATCGTCTCTTCTGCCTTTTGAAAGAACAAGATCAAGTTAGAGTGCATTCATTTGCGAATTCAAAATTTAATCCTCGTTCGATTCAGGTCGAAAATTGAACTGGATAATCTTCCGTTGTACAGTATTAGCGCTAATAAAGTCCATTTCAGGCTCGACCACTCTGCAATACCAAGTCGATCTTGAACCTCAATCCGAAAAGTGTTCAAGAACATTGACATTGTTTAATTTCACTGCTGGTATATGCACGAAGATGGCTGCTGAATGTTAGTTGGACGATTTGAATCACAGAGAATCATCAACTTGATTTCTTAATTAGGCCAAAATAGTGTTAGAAGAAATTGAGCATGATTTCTTTACGATATGGTTGCACGGCTAACATTCATTTTCAAAATGAGAGGGCGAATTAGGTATCCTTGCGAATTTTATTCATCGTTATACTTTTTTTCTGCTGTCAAAAATATACACTAGCACAACTCCAATTGCGTTTCAATATTTTATAATGGAAATTATATCTTTGAACTGTAATTTCTCTATTGACAATTTCAGAATTTGAACAAAACGTATGGTTCAAATGTGCCCCTCGTCCTGATGAATTCATTCAATACAGACGACGACACACAGAAAATCATAAGGAAGTATAAAGGGATCGATATAGAAATTCACACATTCAACCAAAGTTGCTATCCCCGGATCAATAAAGAATCACTACTACCGATAGCAAAGCACAGCAAAATCCATGAAGACGTAGAAGCGTGAGTACTCGACCGTGAGTACTCGACTATTTTTTCTATTATCATTTATATGAAAGTTGCTGATATCAATTGTTTTTTCAATTGTTTCTCCAATTCAAATATTGGTTACTTATTTTGGTCGATATTGGTTCAGATCCCAGAATACACGCCTGAAGTGGGTAAAAAATAATCGGAAATATATCTTCTCATAAATTCCCTTCGAAGAAAAACAAATTGTCCAGACGTCGAGTGTCAATCAAAGGTGTTTTCGCAACCATCTCGGTAAACCGCATTCTTTAGTACATTTCTCGAGTATTTTCCTTGTCAAATTTATATCACCAAGTGATCACTTCCATAATTTAAACTAACAGAAGTTTGAGATTTGACGCAACATGAGAAACACGAACAAGTGTGGCCGAATTTCGAATCAGGGGACAACTCTATCTAGCGATTTTTTCCAACACCTCAGTATTATTCGTTAACTCTAGGTCTCAGTGTGTTCTACGTTCGTAAGAATGTCAACATGGTAATTTAACGATAACAAGAATAATCCAATTATGAAGCAAGTGGCTATAAAGTCTCTCATACTCAAGAACATGTTCAAAGCAAAGTGCTTATTTTCTTTTGGCAGAAGCAGGCTCAATAGAGCTCTTGATTTGAGCTAGCCATTCCAATATGTCCCTAAGATGACGACCGTTGTCAAGATCTATATTTATTCATACGAATTTTTTACATGCGTCGATGGCAAAACCATAAGGTTTGTAAGGGATGTTTTTGAAGCAACTCTGCTGCTTCGTTCCTTTGCTCTCCAAGCAGCGGTGATATTTTTAAATGGTGCGTGAAACCACAACATTCATTTTCGTTACGAGAATGTAAAAACCTCGTAAATCGAAGATTGTTTTAGAATTACGGCAATACTATACAACGAAAACAGATCTGTCCATGTATTTTACACAACTTTCTGATCAGCAAGAGAAAATTCGTCAATCGCGGTTATCGACCCTCGAAAGACTCACTTCCCCGCACAAACGATCAAAATCCAATATCATCTTTTCCCCTACTTCATGATGTCTCATCGTCAACATTCTTGAATGTGCAGATGGTATCCTCCAGGGCACGGAGACTTTTACGAGAGCTTCCGGAATTCCGGCTTACTGAAGCTTCTATTGAGTCAAGTGAGTATCTTAACACCGTCGTAGTATCACAAAATGGCCTTGACGATATGATATAGTTGAGTATTTCATGCAAGCGCCTCAGTACAAAGTCTTTCGTGCGTGATTTCCTATGAGGCTATCCTTTCAACTTGGCCGATGAATACGTGGTTTTCCTATGCACAAAAAACTTACGGCTGAGGCGGGTCCTGGACGAAAAAATCTGTCCTGAACAACAGAGCTTATCTCTTTGAATTCACTCCCAGGATTTCTAATTATAATCTCATCTGGATTTTTCATTCTTTAAAGGGGCGCGAGTACTGTTTCATTTCCAATATCGACAATTTGGGTGCCACCGTTGATTTGAGGATATTGAGGTTACTGCTTGGACCTGAAAATACTGCAGAGATTGAATTCCTCATGGAAGTCACAGATAAAACCAGAGCTGATGTCAAGGTTTGATATTTGCTATAGTTAGTTTTTACGTGTGTCGAAAGAGTTGCCTGATGATTGATAAGAATAGATTTTCCTCTTCCAAAAGAAGTCAAGAAATTTTAATAAAGAAAAAAAATTAAGAAATTCGTGAACATGTTTCCAAGAATATTTTACTTGGAATTACTCATCGATTGAACCATAAGCATTCATATTCCGCAAGTTTCGAATGGAAAATATTGTAAATAAGCGGATATTTCAATAGCTCAATTCATCTCGTATTTATGTGTAAAACAAAAGAAAGAATGATTGAAATTTGGTTTTTCAGGGAGGTACATTGATCCAGTACGAAAATAAACTACGATTACTTGAGATTGCCCAGGTCCCTAAAGAGCACGCAGAAGACTTCAAATCTGTAAAAACATTCAAATACTTCAACACCAATAACTTGTGGATAAAACTCTCAGGTCAGACTTTTTTATACAAAAGGAGCATCCATTTCTCAATCCTAATGTGACTTCATCTGGAAAATTTTGTTTACAGCTATTGATAGATTATTGTGTGCTGGATCACTAGAGCTAGAGATCATTGTGAATCCTAAGACTTTTGAGAATGGGCTAAACGTGATCCAGCTGGAGACAGCCGTGGGAGCTGCGATGAAATGCTTCAATGGAAGTTGTGGTGAGTAGAGCTAATGACTCCTTGTCTTCGTTTTTTTCCGGCATTTAGAGGACCTCTCTAGCTCTAGTTTCCAAATGAATAAGAATTGAGCAACTGTACATGTTTCCTCAATTATAGGTATCCATGTCCCACGAAGTAGATTCTTGCCGGTCAAGAAAACTTCGGACTTGATGTTAGTTATGAGTAATCTGTACACTTTACGCAACGGTTCTTTGTCGATGTCACCACAACGTATGTTCCCAACCACGCCTTTAGTTAAACTTGGAGACAATCATTTTTCCAAAGTGAGTGTCAAATATATTGGTCTAATAATTCTTGTTATCAAAGGGTTTCATGAAAACATGATTTATTTACAGGTAAAAGAGTTTTTGAATAGATTCCCGACAATCCCCGACATACTGGAACTAGATCACTTGACAGTATCGGGAGACGTCACATTTGGCTCGAAAGTGACTCTGAAAGGAACCGTAATCATTATCGCAAATCAGGGAGAGAGGATAGATCTTCCATCTGGAACAATATTAGAAAATAAAATTGTTTCTGGAAATCTGAGAATTTTAAGTCATTAACATTGCGTTTTCTAGACTGTTTTTGTTATAACATATAGATGCCCATGTACGATATCAGAGTACAGTCTTGAAATGTATGTGAAAAGTCTTGAGTTGGTCGATTTATTTCAAATCAGGGCCATCTTTTATGAATTCTATGTTCATGTTGTTTTTATTTTCCGTGAATTGTTAGTCACGAATTTCGCACTGATATGGATTAGTGAGTTTCTTCATGAACCTTGTTATTCGCGAAATTTGTATAATTTTTCTAATCATTGTTGAAAATCATGTTGCGTCGGAGTCTATTTGTATCGTACGTGGAGTTAGCTCTTGGCTCCTTGATTTGTTTGCGTTGAAAATTATTGAATATATCAGAATAAATTTAGATCATTTTCATGATCACCTATTTTACACAAATTGGTATCATTATTCCTTACAGCAGCTGTGCGAGGGAACTCGTTACATCGCGTCGACCCCGGCACGCTCTATATGACCAGGGTGAGACAAAATTTTGTACGGGATAACGTTTGATGTGCTGTTCCATTCCTTGAACATTTTTTCTAGAGAACCTCATCGCTTTTATTCTCTATCAATTTGATCTTCTCAGTGTTTATTGTGGTATCAGCTCTTGAATGTACGGTAAAATTGTTCACGGTGGATGAATGTCATACAAAGCGTACAAGCCCTTGGATGTTTTCAAAACCTGTTTCCAGTGGTATTTCTGGTTATTTAATCGACATTTTCATCGGTTTTATACGCCAGTTAGATGTGACTCTGTCCGAGGGAACTCAGACTCCGCGAGATTTTGCCACGACACTGGCATTTGACGAAAGAGTGAGTCTCATAATCTTTAGTGATGACCGATCAAGTTTTCCGAATAGGGCATAATTTTCCATGGTGAGATGTACTGAAAAAAATTTTCACAGTAAACTTACCTAATATGTCAAGTTGGGCTCAATTACTGTTTAGCTACGATTATGGTGGGTTTTATTTTGCAATGAAAAAAAAGGCAGCTTTTTGTCACATCCACTGTTGCACGCGCAATCTCCGACTAGGGTAAATATTGAGTTCCAAATTTTGACTCTTCTGGATGATAATCGAACCGGTACAGAGTAATTCTGGTACTTAAGAAATGTTTGAGTATCGGTTCAGTGAATACCTCGCAAATTTAGCAAAATCCATGGAACAAAATCACGACCATGACCACACGCTCAGAAAAGAGTTTACATCTCTTTTCCTGTGGTAGATATACCATATTATGACCGGACATTGAGATTTCACGGCGCAGAGATCGATTGAGTAGCATTTCATGTGAATGGCATGTAGTGCGAGAGTCGCGTTCGAGAAATGCCACGATACTACTGGCTTTTTGGGTTCTCATGACTGCCTGGGCCTAACGGGAGATAGATTACCCCTCGAAAAACGATTGTGCCGCATGCTTTTCGATAGAACACACCATGGAAAAATAGTAGACTGGGAGTATTATCTCATTTTTCGTGATTCCCGACTCTAGACAGAGGGATAGTTATTTACATGTTTGCCTCCGGTAGAATGTATGTTTGGAAAGAATCTCCATCAAAAGAGCCCTCAAAAAATTCCACCATGCCACGATTTTCCCGATTTGTTCAACAATCTCCCTCGACTATTCCATGAGTAAGGATTTCAAGGATGTCTCGGAAAGTTGTTCCGCGGGTCACCAATCTTCGCCAAATTTTTTTACAACGATACTCATACGATAGAGAATATGAAGAATCCTTCATATCTTTGACACATAAAGCATCCTGTCTGGAGTCCTACAGCCAAAAACTTCAGAACTGCAAGTATATGTCTGTGTAATGTTAAAGGTTCAGCCTGTATCTCCGAATAGGGGATCCGTTTGACGGAGGTACTTGGGATTCTTCAAATTTTAGGTGGCACTAGTCTGTAAAAAAAGTTGGCGAAGATTCGTGACCCGGACTCCCGGTGGCGAGGGAGTGGAGACAAAAGGGCACCAGTCAAAAGACCTCATCGAGCACAATAAGATTATGAGTGAAACATACGGGACTGGGTGATAGTTATAAAGAGAAACTCGTGCGGAATGGTAAAACGTGCTCAAGTCAACACAGTTCGCAAACTGGTATTAATAGGCCTGCACTTTAGCGACAAAATCTCCTGACATACTGTTTGGTGGGTCCAGTTTGACAATACTCACCTCATCTCTTTGCCGTAAGTCGAGCTTCAAAAATCGATGTTCGTTTTCTCGGAACTACTCTAAAAGTTGCAATTTTCGAGAGATCTTCGATGTCGTTTGAATTAGCCTGAAGGACTAAAAAATAAATTCTGGAGCAAGAGTGATTGACTTCTTTTGTTTCGTCACAATAGTTTGTAATGAAGCATCCTGACTGTTTGAACACTCGGATTTCTGCCCAAAGGATTGAGATTCAATTAATTAGACAACACAGCCGAGATAGGACGCTGGGCTGGGCATCGATAGACCACTGCACTCTGTGACTAATCGAGGCCCGAAGCAATGGTCTTGTGACAATCAATGCAATCTAATACAGAGGTATTTCGATATGACAAACTGCAAGATCCCCACAAATGCGTCTCTCTCATTCGAAGCGATACAAATACGCGGTTGAATTACGTGAGCAAAGTGATGGCAGGTTGTGAGCGATTTTATAGAAGACTGCAATATGCCCCTGTTGCACTGTCAAAAAATCAAAAAAACCAATTTGAACTTGTCTGATTTTGCTTTGCGAATTGATTATATTTTCTCGCGACATTGTCGGGGGTGCTTTTTGCGATTTTCTCGCATCCAATAAATCATTTCAAGTTCTAAAACTAACAACTTGCCAAAATTTTCCTTTCTAAACGACTCGTTTACCAACTTCTAAAGGTCGGTGCCTGACCCATATCTGCTTTTTGCAGTCGTCTCATGGTGTATCATTGGGTTCCTGGAAGAAAAAGTATGAGAAATCTGCAAAAATGCTTGAAACATTTTCGACTCATTTTCCGATGGAAAGTTTTTGTTCAATACTTTTTTATAAATTCAATTCAAAAACTTCAAAATTGTTTTGATGTTTCAGTTTATTTTGTAATAAAAGAATGAATTTACTGCATGATCGTGAATATACGAACGTGTACGAACATTCTCGTAAACTATACTGCTGCCTCACACTCACTAACTCTATTTATTAAAAAATGCATATATTTCGCTCTTATAAATGACAAATCTCAATTAATGAGGGTACAGAATTTGAATGGACTCTCCTTTTAAGCAACCCAAAGGAGCTCATTGTAATGATTAATTGATCAAAGAATGTGATTGATTTTACAAACTCTTATTGATTCTATATTTACACAGTAAAACCGCATATAGTCTCATCACGTAAAAATTATTGGAAAACCCCATAAGTTTACAAATCGCAGCATTACGCTGTAAGTGTATTCAAGAAGATTTTCACGCGATATACTTCGTAAGGATCAATGTTAAAGATCCTTAGTCTCTGGTTCTTCGTCGTAAGAGGCCATTATTTTTTCCATCATTTCCCATAACTTTTCTCTTGTCAACTCTTTGGAAAATACCTGAAAGAATACAGAAAGCTCTTTAATCCATCAAAAAAAAAAAAAGGAAGAATATGACAGTTTGGAATCTTCACTTTCCAAAAAAAAGAAGAATGAAAGTGAAACACCATCAATAAAAATTTCTATTTCCTCCAAACTTACATTAAACCATGGTTGTTGATCACATTCATCCATTAAAGGCACAACTACTCCGTATATTTGGAGGGTAAGATTGAGGCAGGCTATGGCTATAAATTTTGGAGTATAGTCAAGAATTGCTGGAGAGTGGTGAAAATCTTGCAGCAAAGCCATGCTTGTCCGTGATATTGGATATTTCTGCCATTCTTCTTCTCCAAACCATGCTTGCAAAGATCTTAGATAATGAAGAAGATACTGAAAATATTCTCAATTAATAGATTGAAACACTTTAGTTTCGTATTACAGGCAAACCTTCATTTTTGCAAGGGTTTCGTTCCAAAACGGTACCGCGTAATTAAAATACGTGCATAAAAAAGCATTATTATTTTTATGATGCCCATGATTTTTCGCAGTATTATTGAAAGTCTCACAATAACTTCTTTTATGCTAAGCTATAGCAGGCATAGCGCCCATAGTTCATCTTTAACGAAATTTAAGAATCTTGATTTGAATACATTCGAATACAAGTTATTCTTCTAGAGTTCGAAAAATTCCGCCATGTACGAAATTTTTCTGAGTCGAGAAAAAATCTAGGAGAATGTACGTTTTCAGTTGAGACAAGGTTGTTCAAATTGTTTATGACCAGCATTTTTTCAAAATTTGATTAAGCTGCCCAAATAGTCGAAGAAATCTCGAAACTCTACCTTAGTTCTACCTACTGAATGCGCATGAATCAAAATAATCAGAGACTTCCATCCTCATTATAAATTTTCGAGTTCAGGGTTAAATATACGCATATATTTTTCTATGAATTTCTCTGGGTGGTGGTTGGTGGTTGTTTATCCGAATATTAGTTTTCTATCGTTTTTTTTATGCATTCGCCTGACGCTAATCGCCAATGCGTACAGCACGCAGCCGCGAAAACGAAAACAAAATCAGAATCTAACAACCAAAAATAAGCCGAGTTCCCGAGAACCAAATTCAAAAATTGAGTACGTTGCTGATTAATTTTTTCGGCAGAGTATAATGAATTTATGATTTCTAAGCCAATTTGAAAGAGTTAACCGAGCAGTTCAAAGCTCTGAAATGCAGTACTTGATATCGGAGACATTTTCCTTGCTATGATTAATGCTGTTAAGTTGTTAAAAAGAAAACTATAAATGATTGATGATTCTCAAAATCAACTTTTCGCGGAATAAATTCAAGCATTTTCATGCCAAGTAAAGTGTAAGACTTACTTTGTGAGGGTGCTCTGATTCAATTTCAAACTTCAACATTCGCATAACTAATAATTCAGCTTGTACAATAGCGTCTCTCATGCTCCAATATTGTTCCCCCAACTCTAAGGGGGCAGACCCACGGTGTAAGGTATTGTAAGATACATTCATAATATCTCTAATTTTCAAATTATCATCTTTCACTTTTCCTGCAAGGTATAAGCAGGTGGAAGCTATCAACTGTAAACAGATCAAATAAAGATAATTCAAAAAAGTTCACGAGGGTTAATGAGGTTTCAGAGCTTTGTGACTACTCACATATGGGTCATATTCTGGGAAACTTGATTCTCTGCTAAATTTGTGAAACAAGACAGCTGCTGTAGATATGGTCAATGGATTTGCTTCAAGCTTGTATCCTAAGTTTTTTAATAAAATTCTGACATGATCATCATGATTTCCAATTATTGATGAATATCCATGGAATTCCCAACTTACCACATTCAAATATGAACCGAACAACTGTAAATATGCTAGTTGTTTTTGTGTAGTCAATCGTAACAGTCTTGATTAAAGATGATAGTTTCTTCTCCTTCTGCAAAGCGAGAACATCAATAACTCCTCTCATTTTTGAACTGGAATGAGACAAATTACAGTTGAGCTTCTCTGATTTGTAGGATTATTGTTGAAATTAGATTTTGAACAAGCAAGATGAATAAGAAATGAGCACATGAATGATGTATAGTACATTAATTGCTTTATTAAAATTGACATGAGGGAAACAATAATCTTTTCATATGGTTTGTTACACACAACTTGTTTCTTCACAATGAAATAAAATATTTGATGATTTGGTATGACTTTTTCTCTATTTTAATGGTTTCAAGTAGGATGTTAATGAATATGAAAACATTCATTCCCAAAATGCATGTAAACTCTCAGATCCTATTCACGAGTACTACTATTTCTTGTTTGTGAGTGATACAATGAGCTTGGAACTATTAGGGGTGAATGTTCATCTTAAAATAACCAACAGATTAAAGTTTAATATGGGACCTTTGAGAGTATAAAAGTTGTAGAGAATTCATTGCTGAACTAAATCCTCACGAGGGAAGTCTTTTGGCAAAGTGATTATAATAGTAATTGAACACATTATGAAGTGATCAAATGAAGAGAATAACGAATCATTCCATTGATTATATATTGAAAAGACTTGAGAGTTAATCCAAAGGCTGGTTTTTATTTTATCTAGAAAATTCGGGGTAATTTTTGGAGGTTATGTCAGTCTGATCTAAACATGAGACATTAAAAGTTAATGCAAAAGCCTTGAAAACTGTACATACCTTTTCATTGTGTTAAAATTTCGCTGCACCTCACCAGGATGCGAACATTTGTGAATGCGCACTTAAAATGTTACGAAGTTTGAATTGAAACCATGAGATCCGAGTACCGGCAGTCTTCATTCAAAACTCACGGCAACTTACGGCTGCTTGACGGGTTTACATGTATGGCATGGGGAGAGCAGAATGTAAAGCTGACATGCAGATTTTTATGCTTTTATATAATAGGGATAAAATTGCGCCAATCGTCTATTAATTTTCACGATTTGCTCAAATTGTCAAATAGAGATAATTGATTCCAAAGTCGACAAGATCCATCGAGTTCGGCGTTTTGTAACTCATGGAGTATTGCGTTTAGAACGATATATCAAGACTGAATTTGAAGCCCTAAATTGTTCAAAGTCTCAGTCAGCATCAAAATTTCAAGATGTTCGCGGAAAATAGTGAAATTTGAGGTGAAAGTTTTTTTCGTATTTATATTGGTGTTCTACATTACCGACAGATCTAGGTATTCGGACCCCGCCATGAATGATAGGATTTTGGGTTTCGGTCGATCTCGACCAATCGGTAGTCAAACGATAGAGCTCAACGAGCTGATCAGAAGTCTTCACGGAAAAGTGGGGTTATGAGTCGATCGAATAATAACATTCGTTCGAATTCGCTCGGGTTGCCGGCCTTATTTCTCGGCCAAATGAAGCTAACGTAACGAGAGTCTTAGTGTTTTACAAGATTCGTTTCGGAGAAGGTCACTGCCAAAACTCATGCAAGACGTTATAAACTCAGAGAAGTGAGATACAAGAATGATCTCGTCAGTCCGACCGGCTTCATTGAATGAGAT